>JAPYYR010000499.1:0-41796 GCA_030523065.1 Aphidius colemani
ACACTAATATCTATTGTTAATAGCATAATGATATGGAAATTGTTTTTATTATTGTCGTTAAACTCAACACAATAAAAATTAAGAAAAAAAATGTGTTATTAATTTTTAAGACGTAGCTGTATTTTTAGATGTTCAATGTCAATTTTTAATGAACTTATTTATCATGATTTATTTTTATTTTAAGTTTCAATTGTTTGTTTATTTAAAATTAAATCTAGTTGAAGAATATCTTCTACGTAATCTGATATTCTACAATGAGTCCAGATTTAAACTTTTAGCAATTAGTCAGCTTTTATCGCTCGTCGAAGTAAGACCTGTTTTTCCACTGTCTTATTTTAGAGTTCTGTAATTTTAAATAATTGTCATACCTGAAAAAGTATACCACTTGAAAGATAATAATTTTATTAATTTTGTTTCTTTGTAGCTTAAAAATTGGTGACTCATAATAAAGTGGAAAAAAATTAAATAATCATGAGTAAATCAACAGTCTACACACTTCGGAAAATTGGCCTTGATGCTGTTTGCCTAATTGCTGGTAAACTTACTTTTATTTTACAAATTATTAATGATTAATTTAGCACTATTAATATTTAATTTAATTTACAGTTATACTTTGGATAATATATTATCAAAAATATGCAGAACGTTATCAACGTGGATTTTTTTGTGATGATGAATCAATAAATCATCCATTCAAGGAGAATACAATTTCAAGTAATTTATTGTATTTTCTTTCATTTGGTGTTACCGGATTTTTGGTAAGTTTATTATTGTTATTATTTTTTGATTTAAAATTTTGTCTCGGTAAATACACTGTTCAAATAATAATGCACTTTATGACATTGTGTTTACATTACAATGATATTTTTTTCTTTATTTTTAAATAAAAATGAAAAAAAAAATGTATCTATAATTGAAAGAAAAAATTATATAAAAATAAAACTTGAAAAATATTAAAACTTGAATGTTTTAAATATATATTGTTATTTATTTGATTGTAGATGATAATTGGTGAATATTTACACTCGAAATCATCTGAAAAACAGTCCGGATATTCATTATTTGATTACGACATACCAAGATGGATGTTGATGGCATACACCAAGGTGAGATAAGAGTTATGCTATCTTTGTTTGTTCAAAATTGGTCTTTAACATTGTATTTTAAAATTGCATAATTATAATGACGTAATTAATTTGATTCTACTCAGTTAATTTTGTATCTTTAAATGCTTTAAATTTTTCAGATTGGAGTCTTTGCATTTGGAGCACTTGCAACTGTTTTGATTGTTGATACTGGAAAATATAATATTGGCCGATTACGTCCACATTTCTTACAAGTATGTCGACCAAATATTAATTGTCATGAAAACAGTACATTTGGATATCCAGAAAAATATCATGTTGACTTTGAATGTACAAATACAGCATTTGATGAAGATAAATGGGAAGATTCAAGGTAAAAATTATCATATAAATTTGTTGAATTTTTTTTATATTTTATTAAACTTATTGATGACAAATTTTTTGTTTATATTATTTTAGATTGTCATTTCCATCTGGTCATTCAGCTTATTCAATGTATGGAATGCTGTTTTTTGCTGTAAGTAATTTTGATAAAGCCATCATTTGGTCGAAATTACAATGTGTTTTTGTTTTATAAAAAAAAATTGTATTGAACAATTTATTTTTTAGTTGTATCTGCAATTGAGGATGACCTGGAAGGGTAGTAAGTTATTCAAGCATACACTTCAAGTCATTTGTTTATGGACGGCATGGTTCACAGCCATGTCACGTGTTTCTGATTACAAACATCATTGGAGTGATGTCCTTGCTGGAATGTCAATTGGTGCTACTGTTGCACTTATTAATGCAAGTGTCTTAATTTTTTATTTTATATTATTTCTATCAATAAAATTGATTTTAATTCATTTGGTTATTATTCTTTCAGGTGTTTTGCATTGGTGATCTATTCAAAGAACGACGAGTTCAAAGCTCTGATCAAGGAGCAATGGCTGATGGTAAAATTAGATCAATTGAATGTGGCAATATTTAACTGATTTTTTTCGTATTTACTTTTTACTTTTATTACACCACAATGGTGTATGTACTCATTTGATTTTGATAAATATTTTTAAATATTTATACAACTAGAAAATTATTACTAATTTTTTACTAATGAAAGTTTAACAGTAAATATTTAAAACGTAAAAATTGATAAAATTGTGCCTAACTAGATATGAAATAATAATAATATAAATTTCATTTATTTATTTTACTAAGTATTCACAGAAATTTCGATTAGTCATCTACGATAAAAATAATTTTAAAAAAACCACTACTTTTCGAAATGAAAAACTAAAAAAACCGTTCCAATATAGTTGATGTTGAAAAACAAAAAAAAATTGATTTATTTATCAATTTACAAGTAAAAAAAAAGTCTGAATTTTTTTTTTTTCAAAAGTCAATATAATAATCATTATTTCTCTTAACGATTTATCAATTTTATATATGACTTATAGTATTACTAATGTGTCGACTAACTATCCACTCATAAATTATTGTTAAGAGTATAATGATATGCATATTGTTATTATTATGTTGTTAAATTCAATAGAACTAAACTAAAATATAAAAATAAATGCTTATCAATTTTTAATGACTAAGAAAATTTTTTATTTAAAAACGAGTGCCGCAGGTGTTATGCTGGGCATAAGGTGAAGTTATAATAGTTCTATAGTTTGTTGAATAGCTGATATTAGTGATACATCAACTGATAAGACGGTGAGTTGCCGAAAAAATGAAAAAATATATTTTTGGCTTTAAAAGACATACCCAGCTCAACACCAATTTTTCATTGGATTCTTTTGAATCCACGTTGCAATACTCAAGTCTTTTTTTTATAAAAAAAAAATATACATTAATTTAAAAAACAAGCCGAAGAAATTTTCCAATATAAATTAGAAAAAATTATTTAATTAAAAATTATTCTACAACATGAACATGTCTTCTGGTAAAATGAAAATTCTTATTGATTTTTCTTGTTTTTTATCGGGTGAGTTGTTTTTTATTAAATAAAAATTTTATTAAATGTTTATTGCTGTTTAATTTTTTAAATTATTTTATTTTTAGTTGGATTTGGAATAGTGTATTTTACGCATTTTACTCAACCATATCAACGTGGATTTTTTTGTAATGATGAGTCAATAAAATATCCATTTAAAACTTCAACAATTTCATCTGCAGCAGCAGCTAATTTTGCTTTTTCCATTCCAGTATTTGGGGTACGTTATTTTGTATAATTTCAACAAATTAATTAACGATTTAATAAATTAATTTTCTATATAATTTAATTGTTGTATAAAAATATTTTTTAAGATGTTAATTGGAGAAATTTTTCATGGATATAAATCAACAAGTAAAATAGATCGAGAGTCTATCAAACAAGTCTATCAAAAGGTAATATTTCATTGACTAAAATAAAATTAGGATTTTTAATTAATAAAAAAAAAATACTAATCCCCATGGATTTTATTTTTGTACAGGTGGGTTACTTTTCATTTGGAGGATTGATAACAGTTTTGATGACCGAAATAGCCAAGATCAGTGTTGGAAGATTACGTCCACATTTTATTGATGTTTGTCAACCAAATATTGATTGCACAAATAGCTCTTATGATCTTCAATATAAATATCATACTAACTTCACTTGTCAAAATGAAAATAAAAAAGATTTTTGGAATGATTCAAGGTAATAAAAAAAATATAATTACAATATACAAAATTAATTTTTATTATTTCTTTAAATATAATTCCTATAATTTCTTTTTTTTAGAAAATCATTTCCCTCAGGTCACTCATCTTGCATGATGTATGGAATGATTTATTTTGCTGTAAGTAATTCAATTAAAAATACAATTTTTTTATAATTTCATTTCTCTTTTAGGTAACGGTATTTAATAGGTTTAATTGTTTTTTTTTAATTGTTTAGTTGTACCTGCAGTTGAGAGTTACATGCAAAAGCAAATTATTGAGACATTCTCTTCAAGTTATTTGCTTGTGGTCGGCATGTTATGTAGCAATGTCCCGGATCTCTGATCACATGCATCATTGGAATGATGTTCTTTCTGGAATGCTAATTGGAACAATTATCGCACTTATTAACGCAAGTTTCTATTTTTCTATTTATTTTTTATTTTACATTTTTTTACTAACTGTTACTACGTATTTTTACAACTTATTTATTATTGTTTCAGGCTTTCTATATTGCGAATTTGTTTAAGGAGAGACCATATGTTGATAATGATCGTCATCAAAGATCATCCGCTGAACAAAATGATATGACAGACTTTCCTATCATGAGTTCCAAATGATAAATCATTTATTAAGCAAAAATATCGTGTAAGAATTTTGATATTTTTATTAATGATTTCTCTAATAAATTATCATATAATAATCAATACTTTTTATCCATAAAAATCATAAATAAACTTGAGTCACTCACTCATTTTATCAATCGTCTTAGCGAAGTAATTGCGTATGAAAATTTGCACTATAAGATTGAAATTAAATTATTAACAGCAGATTATTTAATGTATATTATTATTTTATTATTTAATAGCTAATAATCCCGATAGACAAGTCAATTAAAAATTATTAACAAAGAATTTGCAACTAAGCAAAATAAAAGTTATTAATAAATTTTTATCTTTGATTACACTAACAATAACAAGTTTTATTTTGATCATATGTATTGTCTAAAAAAAAATAAATAACTCAAGTCAAAATAAATGACTTATATTATATTGCCAGATGAAAACTGGACAATAAATATCAGCTATAAATTTTAATGTTCATGGTGGGAGGAAGAAGTCTCCAACATATATGAGTACAACTTAAACATTTTAAATTGTCATTTCTACTCTTTCATTTACACCTGTTGTTTTGATGTTCTTAAAAATTCAACTATTTAAAATTTGTGCATTAAATTAATAAAAATGGATAGCTCAATGAAAATTATTCTAAGAACAATTGGCATTGATCTTTTTTTATTGATCATTGGTAAGTAAAAATTAAACGTAATTTTAATAATTTTATTAATATTATAATTTTATTTTTACAGTTGCTTATCCAGCATTTTTTTATAAGACATTAACAACAGTTTACAAACGTGGATTTTTCTGTAACGATGATTCAATTAATTATCCATACAAAGAATCATTTATGGGTTTTTGGATGCTTATGCTTCTTTCATTTGGTGTTCCAATGCTTGGGGTAAGATAAAGTTAAACGTATCTATTTTATTTAATTTGTTTTTTTATTTTTAATTTATGGCTACAAATAGCTTTGGTAATTTGTTATTATTTTTATTTTTTAATTTATTTGTGACATTGATATGTTTTGTTGAGTACCGAGTAATGCCTATGATATTTATTGACAATCCATCAATATTTCAGTGCTCGCTGAAATATTTATTAATCGTTTTATGATAAGAAAAAAAAGTAAAATAAAAATTTACTAAGAGAAAAAAAAAAGAGTCCAAGGTTTTTCGATACATGTTTTTTTTTTTTTTTATTTGTTAAATATATTACGCTTATTATTAGATAATTTATAATATAATATTTTTTAAAATATTTTTAAGATACTTTTTGGAGAATTTTTGTACGCAAAAATAATGAAAAAACAATCATTATTTATAATTTGTGGAATTAATATTCCAATTTGGATTTCAATGGCTTACGAAAAGGTGATTATTTATTATTAAAAAAACCATAAATTACAAGAATAAGTTCACGAAAAATTATTTTTATAGATTGGAGTATTCGCATTTGGAGCTGCAGTAACTGTATTAATAACGGAAACCGGAAAGCTGACCATTGGAAGATTACGTCCACATTTTATTGAAGTTTGTAAACCAAATATAAGCTGCAGTGATACTAGTAGCTTTGAAATTCAACACAAGTATCATATTGACTTTGAATGTACGAATAATAATACTATGGATTATTGGGATTCAGCCAGGTAACAAAAAATAATAATCCAAATTAATTAGTGCAAAAATTATATTTAAAATCGAAATCGCTATTAGATACGGGAAAATTTACGTTACCAATTTAAAATTATAAATGTAAATTTCAGAAAGTCATTTCCATCAGGACACTCATCTTGCATGATGTATGGAATGATTTATTTTGCTGTAAGTAATTTGATCATTTTATTATTCAATTAAAAATAAATTTTCTTATTTTTTTTTTTTTAGTTGTATCTACAGTTGAGACTTACTTGGAAAGGCAGTAAATTATTGAAACATTCTTTCCAAAGTATTTGTTTATGGTTTGCATGGTATGTTGCAATGTCCCGGATCTCTGATCACATGCATCATTGGAGTGATGTTCTTTCTGGAATGCTAATTGGAACGATCATTGCACTTATTCATGCAAGTGTTCAAAAACAATAATTTTAATTAATTTTTGTACTTTTTCAATGGAAAAGTACAAAAGTTAATCTTTTTATTTGTTGTTTATTAGGTTTTTTGCATTGGTGATTTATTTAAAGAACGAAAACGTGTTGGCAATGGCAATAGTCAAAACACAATGATTGCAGAAAATATAAAAACAATTGAAAGTGATAATCGATCAAATGGACTATTTAATAGTGAAACAAATAATGATTACGTCTATCGATGTTAGGAAATAACATATCATTCAACACAGTAAGTATATAAATTATTTTGAAAAAGAAAAAGAATTAGATTTAATGTTGTATTATTAAAACGTCATAATTAGAACGAAAAAATTGGGGGGTTGAATATTTGTCTGGATGAAATATTGATTTAATTTATAAATAAATTAAAAAGAACTTGAAATTATTTCTATGAAATTTCTATTTATTGAATATTCATAAATTTTCATAAATATATTAATTTTTTTAAATGAACAATGAAACTATTCTTTGAATAAATTAAATTTATTAAATTTATTCTTTGAATAAATATTGATACCGAATTAATTCCACTTCCCACATGAGATATGCTTGTGGGCCATCTTCAAAAAGCTCCATGTCTATTCTGTTTCGGACAGCGCTGCAAAATAAAAATATCATTAATAATGTATATTTTAAATGAAAAATTTGTTCAAGATGTTATTGATTAATGTACGACTTACAATTTATCACCATCTTGTGGTCTGAATACTACATTACCACTATCAATTGATACATCACAAGTTTTATTTTTATCAATTAATATTTCATCCAACAAAAATGATTCTATAGTATCAATTTCTTCGTCCGAAAGTTTTTTTACGACAGCATTTTTATTTTGTAAATTTTCATCGGATTTTTTGTCACATTCAATACTCACATTATGTTTGAAATGATAACTGTAAAACATAAATAACATTATTAATGATGTATATGGAGATATAATTTAATAATCAAAACTGATAATAGATAAATTTGTTAATTAAAAAAAATATATAAAATATTATTGTTTACTGTTTCTCTTACATTTCATCACTATCATCTGCTTGTATTTTGACTTCATTTTCAAATGACAAACTAAAATTGCCAATTATTGGAAATAACTCGACAAATAATGCCACTCGATAATTTTTATCAGCGTCGCTAATGTCCGTCCACCTGTAAAATAAATCAATTATCAATCAACAGTTTCTAAATGATTCATAACGAATGAATAATTCTCATAACGAAAGAAATAGACTTACTTTTTTTCCCTTGTTGGTGTTTTTAATATTACTTTATTACCTGAATAAATAAAATTAAATTGACCAAGTTTTCGAAGTTTTATTTCAGGCTGTTTTTCTTTTTTAGCAGCAATTTCATTTTGTAATGTTGTAGACGTTTTTTTGACTTCAAGACTCACTGTGTGATGGAAAGTAAATCTGTAAATTTTGTATTAAAAATTTATTTTAAAAAATAATCAAATTATTGCTCAAAAAATTAGTGATTAATATTCAACTTACGTTGTTTCACCATCCTCTGTTTTTAATATTAATTTACCATTATCAAGTGATCCATTAAATCGGCCAATTTTTATTGGTATTGGTTTTCCTCTTGGAAATGGTTCTTGGATGTTTGCATCCAATTCTTCGCTAACTAATAAATTACGTGTATTATCGTTCATAAGACTGCAAAATAATAATAAAGTATATTAATTAATAATTAACTTTTATAAAATGGAGTAATATTATTGGCTTGATAAAATATTGATAAAATACTTTTAATAATTACAAAAATTGTTTTGGAAATTATTGATTAATATTTAACTTACTACATCTTATCTTTTTCCGTTTTTATTTCTATTATACCATCATCAAATAATACACTAGATGTAATAATTTTTGATGGAACTATAGAATACTTTAGGGTTTCGTCATCAACTGCAGTAAGCATGTCATAATCTTCGAAAAATCTAGGATTTGTTTTAACATGATATACATAGTAACCAACAAGTATTGAAAATGGAATTGAAGAATACCACAAAGTTTTTTTTGTAAAAGCACCTATTATTTTCCAATATCCAGATGATTCTTTTTGAGCTACATAAAAATAATAAAAATAAAAATAAATTAATTCAATACATACATTGATAAATATAAAATATATAATACCTAATTAATCATAGTTATTCAGAATTAAATAGTCTAAAAAAGAGTAAAAGTTGGAAGATCAATCGAAATACATGCGGTTGTTTAGAGGCCTATTTCATCATTCGAAGTCGCTTGTTTTTTTAATTATAAGAATAACATAATTTACCTTGTGGAATTGAATTAGCAACATTACTAAAACCATTTCTCACGTGGAGCATGGATCTTAGATATGTTGTTGTGTTTTTTGTTGTAATATATTTTGTTGTCCCAACAAGTCGCAATCCAATTGCGGCGATTCCACTCATTTTATTTATTTATTTATTTTTCAAACAACAAAAATATTTACTAATATTTATTGTGTTAATAACAACAGATTTGAGCTACTGGACCACGTGAGATGTCACTTGCCACATGGAAAACCTGTATAAGACCGTAATCATCATTCATCATCACTTAGATAGCAGATACCCACTCTATCAGCAGGTATGTTTTTTTACGACATCTGTTTGCTTTATTTACAAGTCAAAATAATAAATACAATAATAACAGTAATACAGCCTTGTTTGTTTAGAAAATAAAAAAAAAAAATTGACAATAATAATGACGTTTAACAATAAAATTAAATTATAATAATGTTAACACTTAGATATTTACAAAATATAAATACGTTTATTATTTTTAGTGTTATGATGTTAAGTGTTGTGTTGATTATTCAGCTAAAAGAAATTTATAACAACAATTTAAAGTATAACAGATATCTTGGATATAAACAATCTGTAAGTTAAATAATTTAATATTTTGGTTTTTTTAATAAACAAATATATTTCCATGTTTTTTTTTTCAAGATGAATGAAATGTCAATGGACCTAAATGCTGCAGAACTGACAGCAAACAAATCAGCAATATTTATTAAAAAAATAACACAAGCTCTTATTAAAAACGACAAAGAGATAAAAAATTTATCAGCATCACGTGAGACACATGCACATTGACTTATCTCAAGTAAGTGAATCAAAAAATATTTACTTAAAATATAAGAAACATTCTATTTATTATATATAAATCTCAATAATACAATAACATAAAAAATATATATCCAAAAGAAAAATCAAAATAGAATCATCAAACATTTAAAAAGTTAGTTGTCATACAATGATGATGATTTTTATCACCATCAACTGGTTCAAGTACACCATTTGGTGAGCAAATCCATGGATCATTGGTAATATTTTGCCAATTAAATAGTTTAACCTTCAAATCATTAACAATTTTTTTAACTGACATCTTATTAATGATATTATTAATTTCATTTGGATCATTTTTTAAATTATAAAACTCCCATTCTGGTCTTTTGTAATACGTCCTCAATGTTTTGTACCACGGTAATGACAAATTAAATTTCGTACGATTGAGAATATCCTGGAATGTTGGTGATAAGTAAAAGTCTTGATCAATTGGAAAATTCATGCCATAATTTAAATTATGAATGAGTTTATATTTTTTGGTTCTTACAACTCTCATTGGATAATACATGGTTACTTCATGATGTGTCTGACTGGCATAAACATTGTCATCACCATTTGTATCATTGATAAATAATGGTAACAATGATTTACCAGTTAATGGAAATTTCTTTTTGTTTTTAATTGTAATGTTGTACCAATCAAGAACTGTTGGTACAATATCTAGCAACGACGTTAGCTTATATGTTACTTGATTGTTTTTATTTTTATGTACTGGTGATGATATTAATAGTGGCTCAGCCATACCAGGATCATAAAGATTTGTTCTACCATTTGGAAATGGTGGCCCATTGTCACTTGTATAAATGACAAGTGTATTATTTTTGTAACCAGCATCATCAAGTTCTTTTAGTACCAGACCAATACCTTGATCAAGACGTGATATTGTTGTGTATTGGGAAGATATATCACGTCTTGCTTCTTCAGTATCTTGGACATAGTATGGTACTTCAACTTGATCCCATTGATAATATACTGGTGACCAATCGTCTATTTTACCCATTCCCATTTCGCCATTACCAAATTTTTCACAAAAATTACCATACTCTGGGTTTGTATGACCACAACGATGTGGATCATGAAATGCAATATACAAAAAAAAGGATTTATCAATTTTTTTTTGCTCAGTTAGAAAATTTCTAACTAATAATTTTATATTTGTAATATTACGTCCAACTTGGAGTATTGAATAATTTTTTTCTGTGTACGAATAGTCGAATGGATAAACACTGTCTGGACCAACATGTTTTTTTCCAATAATACCAGTTCGTATGTTATTTTTTTTTAGAATTTTTGGTAAACTTTGAATGTTATTAAATGATTGGAAATGATGAACACCCTGATGTAAACCATACATGCCATTCTGATGACTTGGCAAACCAGTCAATAATGATGAACGACTGTTTTATTGAAAAATCATTATTATTACATTACGTTTAGACGTTTTTTTAAATATTTATTTACCTTGGGGAACAGCTGCTTGTTGATGTATATGCATTATTGAATATCAAACTTTCTTTAGCAAGTTTATCTAGATTTGGCGTTTGACAAATTTTATTTCTATATGTTCCCATTTCAAAGCCTCCATCATCAGCTGTAATCAACAATAAGTTAATACCATCATTTATTTCGAAAGTATGATTTATTTTTTTCTATCATTCACCTAGTAATAGTAGAACATTTTTTTGTTCTCCTCCAGATACCAAGTGGTTGATTCGAATCAACTGGATCATCCACAGTAACAAGCATCTTGTGATCATTGTTAATTATTTTTTTGATAATTATATTATTTGTTATCTTGATAATACAAATGTTTATGTTTATTATATTTTTTTTGTTGTTTACTATTCAGGAGAGACAGTTGTATTTGTTAACTGCGCTTCAAAGTGCGCAGTTGGTTGAGAAAAATTAATGATTCGTCATTCCTCTCACTGCCCTACCTAGATATCTTTTTTATTACATTATTATTTTTTTATTTTACTTTACTTCTTACCAAGTCACATGCCACGTTTACTGTCACATTATTTTTTTTTCCACTTGTAAACAATATTTATTTGTTGTTTTAATTCTGGATAATAATTGTATTTATTTTTTTTTCATTTAACAATAACAAATTAATGTAAGTTAATTCAAATTTTTTTTATTAATTGGTTTTTTATTTAACTCAAGACTTATGCTATTTACCAAGTTGATAAACAACTGTCGATTTTACAGGTTAATAAATATACTTTGTTTATTGTTGTCATATAAATTATAAATTATTTTTTCAATATAATATTTAATTGTCATTTTTATTTTATTAAAAAAATATATTTAATAATTGTTATAGATTGTCAACAAATAGAAGCATGTCTAAAAAAATAATTTGTCTTTTTGATGTTGATGGAACATTGACTCCACCAAGACAAAAAATTGATGTTAAAGTTGATAAATTTTTACAAGATATATCAAAAAGAGAAAAATTTGATATTGGAGTTGTTGGAGGTTCTGATTTAGTTAAAGTACAAGAACAATTAGGTGAACATGATATATTCGATAAATATAAATATGTATTTGCTGAAAATGGTTTAACAGCATATAAAAATGGCAAAAAATTATCTAGTGAGGTAATAAAAATAACAAAGAAATTAAATGCATAATAAATTTAATTTTACATATTATTTATAGACAATTCAAGATGCTCTTGGTGAGGATGTTTTACAAAATATAATTGACTATTGTCTTGAGTATATATCAAAAATAAAATTACCATTTAAACGTGGTACCTTCATTGAATTTCGAAGTGGCATGTTGAATGTATCACCAGTTGGTAGAAATTGCAGTCAAAAAGAAAGACTACAGTTTTATGAATACGACAAAGAGCATAAAATTCGTGAAAAATTCATACAAGCAATGAAGAATAAATTCCCAGATCTTGCATTGACCTATAGTATTGGTAATTATTTTTTAAAAATAATTTTAAAAACATATATTAATTGATTTATGTTTAATTAGGTGGACAAATATCCTTTGATATATTTCCAATTGGCTGGGACAAGACATACTGCTTGAGGTATATTAATGATAATTACGATGAAATTCATTTTTTCGGAGACAAAACATATGAAGGTGGCAATGATTATGAAATTTATGAAAGTTGTTTGACAGTTGGACATCGTGTTACTGGACCTGATGATACCATTGAACAAATTAAAACACTCGTTAATATTTTAAACGAAACATTTAGCAAAGGTCCACCAACACAGTGTTTGTAATTTATTTTTGGCTATGTATTTAATAATGAATCATATTGTTATTATAGATGAAAAAAAAAAGTATATATTCTTGCAGCATTATTAATAAATAGTTGAAATGAAAAACAAGCAAAATAATGTTATATAAATTTATATATATTATAAATTAGATGAAAAAAATTAACAAAAAATTAATTTATATATATTTCTTTTAAAAAACTTAATAATAATATTAACATCCTTGATAAATTGGAACTCTTTTTGCAGCAAAAGCAGCAAGTCCTTCAACTCTATCACGAGTATTAAGTAGTTGTCCATAACACTCTTTTTCCACTTCCATACCATCATGAAGAGGAACTTCAAAGCCTCTTGTTATTGCAGCTTTGGCCATTCTTTATGAAAAACAGAGTTACAGACAAAGTAAATATTTATATTAAAATAAATATTGATATAAAAATTATAACAAAAAAAAAAAAAAAAACAAAAGGTGTGTATTACCTAACACCAATTGGACCATTTGGTAATATTTCTCTTGCAATATTAGTTTACCATCAAATATTCTTGATGTGAATATAAGCTCTTTTGCTTTTGATGGACCAATTAATCTTGGTAATCTTTGTGTACCACCAGCGCCAGGTATTATTGCTAGTTTAGTTTCAACTAGACCAATCTTGGCATCATAAACAGTTGTTCTAATGTCACTTGCTAATGCCAATTCAAGACCACCACCAAGTGCAACACCATCAATTGCTGATATAACTGGTATTGGCATATGTTCCACATCATTCATTAAATTTCTCAGTGATGTTACAAATTTTTCAATATCACTGTCATTATTCATCTTTGAACGTTCACGTAAATCAGCACCAGCACAAAATATATTTGGTACTAAACTACGTATTATTAATATACGAATTTTATCATCGCTACGTAGAATTGATAATGATGATGAAAATTCATCAACAAGTTTACGTGAAAATGCATTACGTGTTTCATGACGATTTAATCCCAATACAGCAATACCATTTTCTTTACCATCAAGATAATTTATTTTAATATCACGTGATTTATCATTAACTATTCTTGTTGACATTCGCATTAATGTTGATGATAATTTAGCATAAATTGAATGTGTTTTTTTAGTTAAAAGTGACATTTTTTTTTTGTATTTAATATTTATTTGTAATTTAATTTTTCTTTTAGATAATTAACTTACTTTTTTTGTTTTTGTTTTTTTTTTTTTTTGATTTTTTAAATTGAGATGTTGCCTGGATGTTTATTTGAAATAGCACTGGACTTGAACTCAAAGTGCTGAGTTTATTATCTTGTGGTTTTAATACGACTTGTGTGTCAGTGTATGAATAAAAAAAAGAGAGATAATGGGTTTTAATGATGCGAAGAGGTGGAAAAAGTTGATTTAAAGAAATAGGAGAAATCAAAAATACTTATCACACCACAAACAAACCAACCAATGAATCAATCATTTGATCACTTATTAAATAATAATTATTATTATTTAAACAAACAAAAAAAATATATTACAAAATAGTTTAAAGTTTATTTCAACGACTTAATTATATTTTGTAATTAAAAAGTAATAAACGCTGCGCTATTTGTTTTTCAAGTATTCCTTCTAGGTGTTGTCTTTTATCGCAATTATAAAAAAAATTTTATATACGAATGGCATTGAAAATAAAATAATTATAATAATATTATACAGACGTAATAATATTCAAATAAATAATCATTATTATTGTTATTTTAAAATTCATCAGTAACGATTGTTGATAATACAGAAAAATAATTTGTTTAAATTATTGTTTAAAATTTAAAATTACAAATATTTTACGATACAATTTTTTCTATATTTTTTTTTTCAATTTAAAACAAGCCAAATTTTAATTTAAAAAATTTTAATTTATTTACTTTTGATTATTACATTTACAATTACATTTAAAAATAAATAAATAATTTTTTATTTTAAAAAAAAAAAAGAAAAAAAGAAAAAACACAATATTTACAATAATTATCATGGAACAAATCAGCCTTCACAAAAATTTATGAATAAATAAATATTAGCAATCATTTGATAATGCAAAAAGAAAAAAAAAAAAAATATAAATAAATAAAATAAATAAACGATGGATAAACAATGACAGCATTAAGCTTATAAGTACACAAAATTATCAATGGCAATAATTATTTGTCAAATAGAAAAAAGAAATTAATAAAAATGAAGAAAAAAAAAATTTAGGCAATTGATGCTGTTGGTGGTGATGTTGATGTTGTTAGTGGTGATGTGGTAGTTGCTGTTGTGGATGTTGTTGTTAATAATGGTGGTGGTCTTAGCATTGATCTCGTTGCTGATGATAATTTTTGTGACACAACATGTGCAATATGTGATGATCTACGCCATACAAATTCACGTGTACGATCATGATCATCTTTACTATCAATTCTAACTTGTTTTGGTTGTAATACACGTATTGAATGTAATGTTGCAGCACCACCATTCAAAACACGTAAACTTAATTTACCAGACATTTCAGCAGTTGTTGCTGTTGCACTTCTCAATTCTTTTTTATTTGATCTGCCAAATTCTTTTTCAACTTTTAATATCAAAGGACCAAGGCTAAATTTTGTACGTATTGTTGTATGATTACTCATCATATTGACTGACACATCACCAGATCTTTTTAATGTTGGTAAACCATATAATGTTGCACGTGCACGTGATTTTAATTTTTTAGTTTTATTATTGTTTTGTTTCTTTTTAATTGATGATAATGTTGTTGATAACTTTGGCTTTTTTGTTGTTGTTGTTGTTGTTGATGGTGATGATGTTGTTGATAATGATGTTCTTGTTTTATTTTTATTCTTTTTTTTATTTGATTTTCTAACTGGTTTTGTTGATGATTTTCTACTTGACAATGTGTTATCAGATGATTCAGTTAAATTCAATTCAATTTTTTGATTTTCAATTGTTGATAATGTTGTTGATTCCTGATGAGAAAAAAATAATTATTTATCAATTTTATTTTCTTTTAAATTGAATAATATTGAAGTTAACTTACATTGGTATTAGCATCATTACGACTTAGGAGTTTTGTTTTATTTTTTTTACTTTTTTTATTAGTTTTTGACTTGTTTGATTTACTTGCTGGACTTGATAGTCTAACCATAACTGGATTATATTTTTTTTCCAATATATTATTTATTCTTGAGAGTATATTATCAACAAAACGATTATATTTTGCAACATAAATTGCTGATATTGATACGTCATTTGTCTCGGGTGATTCCATTCCACCTGTTGAAAAAATTCATTATCCATTTTAATTTATTAGTCTAATTTTTTTTTTTCTAATTATTTAAATTGTTAATTTAATTTTTTTTTTAAAATCATATCTATATCTTTATTCATTGTGAGGTCATCTAAGAGTCCAAGGTGACCTCGTTTTGTCCTTGAAGGAAAAGTCAGTGCCAACAACAACAACAACAATAATATTCAAGTAAAAAAAATTTAAATTTCCTACATTTAAATGAATTTTCAATTGATAAATATCAAGTGAAAATTGTATTGGTAATTTTAATGATGTTGTTGACGACATTAGAAATTAAGGAAAATTGAGGTTCAGCATTTAAGAGGAAAAAGGAAATGAGGGAGCCTACTTATTGCTCTTACTCCCCATAATAATATTAACAGGGCGTTAATCTTCTGACCAAACTGGTATGAAAATGTGGGTCATCGGCCTCAACAACATTTTTTCAACTTGTTTTTTTCATATCTCACTTCCAGCTGGATGTTTTAAACAATTATTTATTTAATTGTAGCTAATTTCTAATGATCATAATAAATTAATTTGGATTTTATAACAACAATGACCATTAAGGGAGAGAAATGGAAAATAGATAAAAACTTTAAATAAACTTGTTGTTATTTGAAGAAAAAAAAATGATAATAATAATTTATGATGAAGACGGAATTCAAGATCGAGGTAATTGAAGATTTAACTGGGTCAGGGTCAAATTTTTTTTTTTTTTCCTGATACTTTTATTCCGGGTCACTGGCCTCGATATATTTTTCAATGGAACGTCGATTTTTTTCGAATGAAGAAACGCCCTGGTGAAAGCCGATTGAATATTTTTGAATATCTTTTCCCTTGAAATAGTAATCAGGTATGAGCATGACCTCAACTGTCCCTGAAGATCTCTCTTTCTTTTTTTTCTTATTTTCATTTTATTTATTTTTAAAATATTACTTTCTTTTTCACCATCTGACCCACTGAAATCTGACGGATAATTTTTATTTTTTATCTCGACTTTTAAATCATTAATTGATTTTATTTTTTGATAATAATTTGAAAATATAATTGGAATAATTTGAAATGGATTTTGGATTTTTTTTGGATTTTATGTCGAGTATGGTTCTGTCCAGTTACACTATGTTACAGTCTACAGTCAAACCGAATTTGTCTAAATCACATACTGCTACAGATTATTTAAAAATATAACTCATTAAAATTTTTTCAGGTATTTTTAATTACGTTAAAATGCTTGAGCGTTCGGCACGTCACGTTAATAAATATATCGGCAAATTATATACTGTAACACCGTGAATATCTGGACAAAGCACATCATAACTCGAGCTAAATAAAATAATTAACACAATTTTTGTTTGTTTTATTAATATTATTTTTTTTTTAATCATAAATTATCTATATTTTTTGATTCTGATCTAACAACGTCTCTGTACATTTTTTTATATATATTTTTATTATGTTTTTTTGTTAAATTACAATATTTTTTTGTTTTACGTTTGTTTGTTTGTAGTAATTGACATTGTTTTTTATCAATTTCTGTCTAAAAAAAATTTTGAAAAAACTTAAAATAATATTTGTTGTTAAATTTCCCTTTTTTTTTTCATTTTTAATTATTAATTTTCTATTGGGAGGAAAATATTTTATTATCAATATGTGACGTCACCAAAGCTTGGCATTTTAACGCATTTAACTTGAATTTTTTTTTCTTCTAATTCAGTCACTGTATGTGATAATTATAGCACAAGTCAAAATAAATATATGTAAATAAATATATGAAAAAAAAAATTACTGATTGTTAATAAATAAATAAATAAAAAAAAAAATTCACGATTGTCTTTTAGATAAAATATTCCTTTCAATTTTATCAACAATTAAATAAATAAATAAATTATTAAAAAAAAAAATGATGAAAATTCAATCAATTATTAAAATTTTCTTTTAAATTTTCCCTTTTTTTTTATCATCAAAATAATGATAAACTTGTCCAATAAAAAAGCAAAAAAAAAAATAAGTTAAATTAAATTTAGAAAAATTATTTAAAAATAAAAAAAAACTTATTTAATTGTAGCTGGTGTTTTTTTTGTTTTCAGACTTTTACCACGCCCATGTTTACGCGAACGATTGTTGTTAGTGTGTTTCTTAGTCTTGCCCTTGAACTCACGTGCAGCTCTTGCACCAGCAAGATCACTAAGATCATCACCATCATCATCATCTTCATCATCATCATCATCATCTTCATCACTATCTTCATCTCCAGTAATGTCAATATCAAGATCTTCTTCGTCATCATCATCATCATCATCGTCATCATCATTACTTGGTGCCTGTACTGGTACTGCTACTAGTTGAATTGGTTGTTGAAAATTTGCTTGACCTAAACTATTTTCAACTGGTGAACCAACTGGTAATGACTGTTCTTGTGGCTTATCTTCATCTTCAACTGATCCACTTTCACCACTGGCTAATTGTGCAGCATCAGCTTGATTACCAAAATTATCGTTTGTTACAGCTCCTACTGTTGCTGAATTTAAATCACTTTGAACTGAAGCTGGTAATGTTTGTACTGGACTTGCTGCTTGTACCAATGGTTCAACTGGTTTTACATCATCATCATCATCATCGTCATCATCTTTAAAAGAAATTATTCATAATTCATTAAAATATATATTACAAAAATAATATTGATGAAAGTTATTCCATCAAAAAAAAAAAAAAGATTTTAATTTACAAGGAATTTATTTATTTTTTCTTAGGTATGTAGGTCAAAGACCAAAGTAGGACACATGGCTATAAGGACACTGAATTATGTTAATTTAAACGATGCCTGAAGCTTCGTGTACCGTTACAGTTTTTTTTCTTTCATGTTACACGAGCATATTATAACGGTATTATAATACTTGTGCGATATAAATGTAGCTTATATTTACCCCCAAGAATTCCTTCAAATAAACGTTCAATAATGTCATCATCGTCATCATCATCGTCTTCATCATCATCATCATCGTCATCTTCATCAACTTGGAAAATAAGAAAATTATATATAAAAATAACGAAAAACATAATTGGATCACTTAAAAAATATATTTTATATTCAAAATTTATTTAATAATTTTTACCGGCAATTGATGCAATGTCATCTTCATCATCATCATCGTCATCTTCATCATCAGCTGCTGCTGCTGGTGTTGCTATTGCTGCTTGTCTTGATGATATATTTTCAGCTGTTTTTTTAATATCATTTGATTTTTTAATTGGTGTTGAATTTGCAAATAATGCAAAACATCCAATTGTCAAGAATAATATCACCACCACTGTCTTCATGGCTCTAAAAATTTATTAATTTAATTTTTTTTTCAACAATTTATCCTTAATATTCACAATATTACATAATTAAATTTCTTTTTTTTTGTTAAATCACTTTTAAATGATCGTAGCACTGAATTTCAAAAGAAAGCAAAAAATTTTTTTAGATTTTTTTATTCTTTTTTTGGATTCAACTCACCTCCTTGTTTGTTAACTTGATGATATAAAAAATATATAAATATTGACACAATTAAATCACGATTAACTGAGCTTAAAATTTTTTTTTTTTTAAATATTTGTGGAGGAAGACACCTTCCTTCAACAAGGTGAGAGTGTAAAACAGACGAGCTGCTGTTCAGACTGCCTCTTATATCTTCAGCTAACCAGTCTATTCACCATAACTTCCTCTTCCACCAGTCATTTTCATTTAACAATATACACTAGCAATGATTTTATTCATGACTACTCATCATCGATATATTTTCATTATTTTATTATCTATTTTTATGCTCTACTCACTATCTCTTTTATCTTACAAATTACTTTAAATCATAAATCAATTTTCTTTTGATTGTTTATTTTTTTTTTTCTTAATTTTACAACATAAAATATTAATTCAATTTATTTATGAATTTTACTCAATCATTATAACAGTTATTTAATATATCATCATGAGGCACAAAAAAAAAAAAATTCACATGTGTCACATCCCAATGTTGATGATGAAGATGATTTTTCATTGATTTTATTTTTTCATTTTCGCGTTGCGCTTTCACTCAAAAATTCTTTATCCATTAAAAAATGAAAATAAATTATTATAATATTTAAAACAAATAATGATAATAAAATGAGTAAATAAATAAATTGGCTCATCTAACTGTAAAAAAAAAAAAATCATTAAATTTGAATAATTTTAGGATTTTTGTGTTTATTTAATGAGATTTCTTAAGGATCTTGTTAGATATGAATATGCTTATTTTTATTTAATTTCGAGGAGATAAAAAAAAAAAAGTTTTTGAATAAAATTAAAAACAGTGTCAAATTGTTGACCTACTTTTTTTAATTTTTGAAAATTTTTTCGATAAAGTGAATTTTAGCAAATAGAGTTTTTTTTAATTTATGAGTGATTTTATTTTTCTGTTGTGAATGATTGTGCATGAGTTGTTTTGTCTGGTGATAGTTGTGAACACCATGTCAGCTTCATCGACAACGGTTTGGTGTATTTTATATATAGGATTTGGTGTCAGTATGTACGCTTGAAGGAAGTAGTCCGACTCACCGAACGCTGATGGGAATTACTAATCAACATCTACGGATGTAGAAAGATAAATTGTAAAGCTTTGTGACTATCATGAAAAACAATATGGAACCTTTCATTTTGTTTATTTATATAAACACATATTATTATTGTTATTATTTTAATATTAATTGCAAATTTTTCTTTGATTTGAATCAACTTAATTCAAAACTTTCTAGGCAATGATTAATTTTCGATCAATTGATTGCAATATAAATTTTTACTATTTAATTAAAAATAAATGATAGATGAGATGGTTCGTAGTAAAGTATATCTCATGTGAATAATTATAATATTATAATCAGTTTATTCAGCTGAAAATATTTAAATTTTTCTGGGAATACACATAAAAAACCGTCATAAAACGTTCAATAATTAAGATATCAAAAAAAAGTTGAGCTCATTTTGCAGGGCTTTTGAAGGGCTATTTATTGGCTCGAGCAAAAATTTTTTACAATGAAAAACAAAATAATGACATCTGTAAAAATTGTTTTCGCCAGGTGGTATGAAAGATTGCCTATATGCTTTAATAGAAAAAAAATTTAAGGGCTATTCAATGAAAAAAAAATCGTCTAAACATTGAATCTTATTCTTTCATCATTGACCTATTTTAACCAACGATAAAATATTAAATAGATAAAAATATTTTTTTTTTACATGAAAAACAAATCGTAAAATAACTTTCAATCAGATAACAGATAAAAATTATATAATCAGATTATTGTCTGATCATCAATTGATCGATATTCCAATCATTTTTTTTCAAACATTGACAAGAATGCCACGAATTCTTTATTTTATCTTTTTTGGTAAGAAAATTGATTTAAAAAAAAATCATTACATTCGTTAATAGTCTCTAATTTTCAATTTAAAAAGGTTTTATAATTTCTAACATCGATGCAAACAATAATGATGATTTATATCTATCATATGTTAATGAAATCGACATAACATTACACTTGTATCATAGTCTAAATCAAAGTGATGGAATTGATATTAAAAATGCAGAAAATATTAGTTTTATTGATATTAATTTGAATAAAAATATTAAAGTTATCATACATGGATGGAGAGATGATCCAGGTAAAAAATGGATTGAAAGTTTACGTGATAATTATTTAAAATTTTATGATTGTAATATTGTCGTTGCTGGATGGGAAGCATTATCTACAAGTTTAAATTATTTAGGTGTTGTTAAAAAAATAAAACCAGTGAGTTGTTTATAGATATAAAGTAAAAGTAGAATTTTAAATTATTTTTTTATCATAAAAAAAATATAATATATTAATAGTGCTGTTCTTTTGATTTTCAATGATAGATAGGTGAAGAAATGGCAAAATTACTTTTAAAATTTACGTTAAATAATAATATTGATGTAAAAAATATTCATATTCTTGGTCATAGTCTTGGAAGTCATATTGCTGGTGCAATTGGTGCATCTTTTATAAATGAAAATATTGGTAAACTTGGTAGAATAACAGGACTTGATCCAGCAGGTCCAAGCTTTGAAAAGAACAATGATTTAAGTTTACAACTTGATCCATCTGATGCTGAATTTGTTGATGTCATTCATACATGTACAGATTACACAGGAATTGCCAAAGAAATTGGACATGTTGATATTTATCCAAATGGTGGTGGTTGTCATCAACCTGGATGTTTTTATATCAACAAACGTTAGTAATTTTTTAACAAATAATTCTATTTGTTTTTTAATTAAATAATTAATTTCTGTTATTTTTTTTAAATAGTTTTTTGTGGACATTTGAGAGTACTGGATTTATATAGTGATACATTTGAATATCCTACTTCAATGCTTGCAACGAAATGTGATAGTTGGAAAAATTATAAAAAACAAAAATGTAAAAATGGAAAAAAAATTTATGTTGGAAATGATTTATCAACAAAAAGTCGGGGTGTATATTATTTAAAGACAAATAGAAAATCTCCATATGGACAAAATCAATTTTAAATTAATAAATAATTAACAGTTTGTTTTGTGATAAAAAAAAAATTATGTTTCTTTGGCGATGGAGCATTCAATAAATAGTTTTTATTTAAATTAATTAATTTATAATATTATTTTTAGTTTACTAAAATATTTATTAATATATTTGGTATTTTAGTTGTTAAAAAATATTTATTCACGTGATTATATATATTTATGTTTATCGGCATTTTTCAAAAATAGCACTGTGATAGAGACATAAAGTGGATAGAATGAGCAGCGCCATGATAATGCGGCGGTAAAAAAATGAATCATTTTCAAGCGAAAAATCACGGCATAAGTATCAGGAGCATAGAATGTCAAAAGAGTATCTGTTTACTGTTGTTGGGGGGTGACTACTACTCGCATGTTATAAACTCCTGATACAAATGTCAAGTTTTCTGAAATTTTATTTTGCTTTCGCTACGCTTGTAAATAATGAAATATTAAAAATTCTAGGTTATATTATGATGAATGTACAAAATAATTCCTAATCTAGATTTTTTATATTTTTAAATAATTCTTTAGATAATTATAAATTAATTAATAAACAAAATACATGAAAATGAGAATTTTAGAATTGTTCAGTGGAATTGGAGGCATGCATTATGCTTTGAAAGGTAATAAATATTATAAACAACAATAAACATGATTATTTACCTGTTGAAGTATTAAAAAATTTACAGAAAGTGGAGTACCAGGTGAAATAATAGCAGCAATTGAAATAAACACAGTTGCAAATTCAGTTTATAAGCACAATCATCCATCAACAAATGTGTTGAATAAAAATATTGAGGCACTTAATTTAAATGAAATTAAAGAATTAAATATTGATACAATATTGATGAGTCCTCCTTGTCAACCATTCACCAGAGTTGGTCTTCAAAAGGACAAAGCTGATGCTCGAACAAATTCCTTATTTCAAGTATTAGAAATAATTAAAAACTTACCAAGTTTAAATTACATTCTTCTGGAAAATGTTGTAGGTTTTGAAAAATCAGAAACAAGAGATTATGTTGTCAAGGCTATCAATGATTCGTTTAATTATAAAGAATTAATATTAAGTCCTTGCCAGTTTGGTGTACCAAATAGCAGAAGACGTTATTATCTATTGGCCAAAAGAAAAGATCTTAAATTTATATTTACTGACTCATCACTCGTTGACAATATTCCACAAGAAATACAAAAACTATTGCCTAGAAAATTTACAAGTGAGATGACATTAAAAGATTTTATTTTACTTGATGATTTGTCTGATGAAGAGTATCTGATACCTGAAAATACTTTGGAAAAAAGATTTAATGTGTTGGATATACGAAGTCCAGACTCCAAAGGCTCTTGTTGCTTTACCAAAGCTTATCCAATTTATGCTGAAGGTACTGGCTCTGTTTATTCACCATTATCAAGTGAGATTGTCAAAAAAATAACTAAAGATCCAAAAGATCACAACGACAAGTCAAATGATAGCCTGGAACTGATAAAAACACTTAAATTAAGATATTTTTCACCTAAACAAGTGTCACAATTAATGTGTTTTCCTGATGACTTTACTTTCCCCAATGATGTCACGAGAAAGCAAAGATACAGATTACTTGGTAATTCAATTAATGTACATGTTGTTAGTCAACTAATACATCTTCTTAATCAATAATAGTAATTATCATTAAATGACATTTAAATTGTTTTTATTTGTAGTTTCTTAAATACATAAACCCAATGTGTTAATTCCCCTTGATAATATTTAATTTATTTGTTTACTTTTTGTGTAAAAAATTATTAATTAATTGTTTCACAGGGTTTCCAATTCTCGAGGAATAGTTATTTTTCTTTCAATTGCAAATTTTTTTAATGCTTCATATTTTCTATGCCAAGATTGAATTTCGTCTCTCATTCTGTTGTTGTCATCTTGCATTGCTTCCATGTCTCTGTATTCTTGTGTTTTTTCAGTTTCCAATTCATCTTTTTGTTCAATACGTTTTATTCTACAACTTGCAGCATATCCACGATTTTTTAATGTTCGACGACGTTGTTTCATTCTTACAATTTCATCACGTGTTAAACCTCGTAATTTTAATTGGCGATTTAAATCACGTACTGATATTGACACTAGTTCATCATCACTTATGTCTAGACATGGACCTGGTGATAATGGCTCCTAAAACAATAAATAAATATTAATAATAAGTAACACAACAAACATACTAGACATTTAGTTTTCAGGTTAGTTTGATATTTAATTAATAATTTATAAATTTCTAATTAATAATCAATTGTTTTGTAAGTAATTGATGATAATACTTGATCACTATTATGATAAAAAGCATTTTGATATTTTTGACAACATTTATCTTTAAATGCTGTCAAAAGCTAAGTAAACAAATTTTTTGACAGATTGAGACTTGAGAGACAAGGATAGAAGCCAAATGTAAACACAAATGTATTCTATTTTTTAAAAACTAATTAAACAATATAAACGTACCAGGTCAATTGGCATTTTACCATCCATACTCTGGAGAATAATACTTTTTTATCACTTAATAATTTCAAGAAGTGAACAGTAAAAGTTCTTGTCTTTATGTTTCTTTTTTACTAAACAAAATTGCTTTGTCATCGTTAGTAAATGCTAAAGTGGGATGGAACATAATTTTTTCTCTTCTATCTTATTGATCAACATCAACACAGCAAGGGCACCATATAGCTGGATGAGAATTGTCCTATTTTATTTCCATTAAAATACCTTTAAAATACAAAAAGAAAAAATTAAAAACTCAAAAAATAGAATAACATTCTGACAAATAAATTTTTTATATGTTAATTATATTTTTTTTTTATTATTAATAAGATGAAATTTTTATTGATGATTCATCAAGAAAATATTCGATTACAGATTTCAATATGTTTTTTGTATTTTTTTTACATCAATTTTCTTGAATTTTCTTACTTTTTGACAATCCTAAATATATTTTTTTGTCATATTATTTAATATTTAACAATAATCATTAATATTTTAATAAAATATCATAAATTTTTCTTAAAAATTAATAAAATAGAACATTTTTTTATGATCCATTAAAAAAAAAAATAAACAGATAAAAGAAATACTAACTTAATAAAAAAAATTCAAATTAATATTGTTAAAAAGGACTGATAAGGAGAAAGGACTGATAACTTGACTAGTGTTTTATAAAAAATAAAATAAACAATGAATAATTAAATTGAGATTTCGATTTTTTTTTTCTTTTTGTTATGCACTAAGGTACAGCTGTGTTTGAGTGTAAATGTGTGATTAGTTTTTTAATTTATTTATTTTCAATTGAAATATTGTTATAAATAAATGTTATGATTTGATAAAATCCAGTGATAACTATGTTTTTCTGGTTTTAAAATTTTCACATTCATCTACATGTATTTGTTTTTTTTTATTATAATTTTTTTATTTTTTCACAGTAATCATCATTAATTATTTTATACTTTAATTAACATTATATATAATTTTACATTTTTCATTTTTTTTTTCATTTTTAATTCAACAATGATTACATGATTAAAATTTTATTTATTTTTATTTATTCAGTATTTACGATGTTGTTGTTTCTTCTTTTTTTTTCTTGTTGTTTTTATTTGTTTAATTTTCTTTTAAATTGTCCGTTTGATGAACAGAGGCTCGTATTATTTGAACCATCACGCTAATTTATTTATTTTCATTTTTTAAAATTATTTCTTTCTTCTTTATTTATTTACACATCTCGAGTATCATTCATCATCATTCCAATTTTAATATTTTGCTTGGGGGTTGCTTATATTTTAATCCCTTGATTTTTTATTTTTTTTTTATTATTATTTATTAAAATTTTTGTAATCTTGATTTTTACCTAAACACTTGCCATGAGCAAACTGGTATTAATTAAATATATTTATTATTTTCTCTTCATCATTGAAGTTTTTAACGATAACTTTATGACAAAAGATCTGAAACAGAATAACAGAAAGTAAAATAATAATTTATAATTATATTTAAATATCATGGGAGTCATTATTAAAATATATTTTTATTTGTTTAATTTATTTTTTTCTTTAATTGAGATAATTAATTTAATATACATTAAATAAATTTACCTGGAACTTGATTTATCTCCTGAGTCTTTGTAAAATTATCCTGAAATGGATTTGTATTTTCATTTGTTGTTGGAGATGCAAATGGATTGACCATAGGATTTAAATTTGAATTAATTGTATCATCATTATCAATATTTCTTCTTATTTCCATAATTGGACCTTTAGATAATGTATCAAATTCTGATATATCTAACAGGTTGTTCGTTACGTTGTTTTTTCTATAAAAAAAAATAAAAACCAAATAAAAATAAATCATAAATAATATCAACAAATTCAGTAATCTAAGTGTCAAACAAAAATAGTTGTACTGTTTTTTATAGACTAACTAAACGTTGAATATTAATTATTCAAAATTCAATCGACGATTTAATAATTTAATGATAAATAAATATATCAATACTGTTAGATGTAATAAAACAATTAAGATTTTTTTTTTACATTTTTTAAACTTATCTAAGAATTAAATATCATTCAATTATCAATTTAATTAACAAAAAAAATGAAATAAAATAAACACACACATCCACACACAAATATGACAAACTGTTTTACAATAAAAAAGCATAAAACTTGGATTTAAATCCTTTTCTAAATTGCAAATGATAAATATAAAAAAAATACAAAGAAAAAAAAATTAATACTTTAATATTCATGCAATAAACAAGGATTATCTTGAAATTATTTACAAATATTAATTGTTGTTGTTGTTGTTTATATGCTATCAATTATTTATCTTTACATTATTTACAATAAAAATTATTTGTCACGATGATATTGTTAAACACTGCAGGTGTAGCATTTTTAAAATTAACAGTTTTATTTTATTTTTCATTTATTAAATTTTATATGACACAAATGAATTATTTTTTATTTAAATAACAAGGATAAATATACGCACATAATTTTATATTTTTAATATTTCCAATGCATTGTTTACGTTTATTATAAAATAAAAATAAAAAACAAAAAGAAAAAAATAGAAATTAATAATAATAATAATTATAAGCTCGTCAACTAGCACAAAAATTATTGTATCTATTATTCAAAATACATTCAATCATTACAAATTATAAAATATATTATTAAAAATTGTGAATAATAATATACAATAGTATAAATATTGTGATACTCTAGTTAACAATTATCATTTAATTAATAATAGCACTCATAAAACAATTATAAAATTATTTAAATTTTAAATTTTTATTTATATAATATTTTTTCCGGCTACTTTTGCAATGTACATTAGAATATTTTTAAAATTTTTTTCTATTTAATTTATTCAAGTTAAAATGAACAATTTTTTAATATTATTTTTATAATTTATTTCATTTTTATCCTCGAAACAAAATGTTAACAGCACACAATTTTTATTTATTTTATTTTTTCATTTTAATAAGCTCAAAGAAAATAATTATTATTTTATTTCATGATGATGATTATTATTATTATTACTATTAAATAACATATTCAAAGCACATTTTTAGTTAAATCATAAAGCAGTATTGACAGTATCACTTGATGAAGCAGATTGTTTTTTAAAATAAGTATTTAAAAATGTGCGCGCATCATTAATCAATTAAATTTTTCATTGATGCATTGACTCAATCACGTACCATTCACAATATCATTATTGTTTACTATTAATCTGCTTTTAATAATTGATATTAATAATAACTTGCAAAGAACAATTAATTAATAACATTTATAGGCATTATTTTGTCGTTGAATTAACTGAGCTAATGAGTGATAAGTCGTAACGATATTTTAATAATATACTCGATTGCCAATTGGCCAATTTTAATATATATAATTCATAATTATTAATTATTATTTCAGTTTTGTTTGGTAGTGATTGGCTGTACAGAATAGAATATTATTTTTTTTTCTTTTATATATTCAATCATGCACTCTATATTTGTTTTGTATTTTTTTATCACCATTTTATCAGTATTTTTTTTTTAAAATCGATATAGTTTTGATAACAAGACTAAAAGAAGAAAAAATATCTTTTTTTTTTGTTTAAATTTCCGATTTTATTAAACTCTTATTATCTGCACTTTGATTATAATGTTTTTTTGTTTTTTTTTTTTTTAAAAAGAAATACTTACACAGTGGCATTGTCCAGTGTTATTTGGGTGTTGATGCCATTTCCATGATTATTGTGATGACCATTTAAAGCACCATCACCATTTTCTTGATTATTATCGAGTAATATTTTATTTGTTTCATTTATTCCATTGCTATGAGTTGTACCATTACGTACAATATCATCAGTTAATGATTTTTTTTCAACATTAATTAATTGTTGACTTGCTTCGGTTATTAAACTAGCAGTCATGACATCATCAACTTTAACAGATTCAATTTTATTATCTTCATTTGGACTGTGATCTTTTGATTTATCACCATCACTATTATCACCCTGTAAAAATTTATACAACAAATAAAAACTCTAAGCAGAATATTTTATAATTACTACAAGTTATTTAAAAAAAAAAATAGTAAAATATTGTTGTTGTTTTTGTTTTTTAATTTTAAATTATTAATTGTTAATTCATTTAAAATTTACCTTTGTTGGTGTATTGGCTTGACTACCGTTACCACCACGAGTTCTTTTCATAATTGCTTCAACACGTTTACGTCTTGCAATACGTTCTTCTTCTTCTTTTTTCTGTCGTTCAATCATTTCTAGTCTTTGCCTAGATAAATAAATCACGAGCATTATATTTATTATAAAATATAAATTAAACATTACAAGATTTGAATAAATTATTAATATACCTTTCAGCTTCTTCACGTGCTTTTTTATCAGCTTCTTCTTTTTCAATTTTTTGACGTGCTTCTTCTTCACGTCTTTTTCTATCTTCTTCTTCACGACGTTTAGCATCTTCAATAGCAATTTGTAGTCTTTGTTCTTCAGCTTCTCTAGCTTCATTTGCTAAACGTATTGTTTCAATTTCAAGACGTCTCTGTTGTTCTTCTTCAGCACGTTGTCTTTGTTCTTCAAGACGTTCTTCCTCTTCAAGTCTTTGACGTTCAAGTTCAGCTTCACGTTCAGCTTGTTCACGTGCAAGTTTTCTACGTTCAGCCAATGCTGCTTTAGCTTCTTCCTCAGTTGTTATACGTATTTTTGATATCATTGAAGCTGTTTGAAACAAAAAAAAAAAAAAAAAGACAATAACAATCATAATGCCAAAATAGATAGCAAAATATATTAATGATATTCAAAAATACACACCAGACATGTCAACGACTTCTTCACTCTCAACATCATGATCACTTTTTTTATCAATTTTTTGTATTCCATTAGCACCATTTGTTGTTACATCTGATAATGATGTTACTGAATGATTCATATTATTATTAATAATATGTTTTTCACTTCCTTGATCTTTTTTTTCATCATATTTATCATCCAATGTTTTTATTTTAACAATATCTTTAATATCACTAGTACTTTTAATTATTTCAGTAGTATGCTGACGTATTAATGGTAGTTGTTCATTACCAGGACTTTGTAATGGTGTTGCTTTTGGTGTAACACGTGGTGATGCTTTTGCACTTTTAATTAATCTTTCATTATGTTTTTTCGGTGTATCACCACTTGCTTTAGGTGTTGATGGCTTCTTTGGAGTTGTATGTACCTTTGGCAGTGGTGGTTTTGAATCTTTTGTTGATCCTCTCAACTCAGAATCTTCAAAATTAAACAATTAAATATTAAGAATAATTGCACTACGTAAAAAAAAAAAATACATAATTTAAACTTTATATTTAAATGTGCAATATTTATAAATACAAAAATTATAAATAAATTCTTTGTCATTTTGTCATTAAGATATTTGAGTTACGACATTGTGTTGTATTATTTTACTTTTGCTCCGTTTAAACTTTACTGAAAAATAAAAAAAAATAAAAACAAAAAGTTTACTGTCAATTTCGTTTGGTGTTTAGTTTTTTTTTTTCTCTTTTTTTTTTCTGTTTGTTTGCCCATTGTCACTAATGAATAATTGATAAAGTTACGATGCTCACAATTTCGTTCAGTTACTGTAACACCAGTACCAGCAATTGATGCAGGTCTTGGACGTCGTGGTGTTGTTGTTGTACGTGGACGTAGATTGACATTACTGCTTGCAAAACTGCTATTACTCTGTTGGCTCATTGAACTGTGTGGTCTCGATGGGCTGTTTGGTGTCACCTCACCACTTCGTACACCTATGTATCCACATTATTTTTTTTTCACCATATAATTATCAATTTATCACATTACAATATTTATTATATAAATTTTTATTTAACTAATTTTCATAAACTATTTTATCATTATCATTAAATATTATTAAAATTAATTTACCAAATTTTTATTATTAATTATTATTATTAATTAAGAATGAGAAAAAAAAAAAGAAAATAAAATAAACCACACCCTCAGTGATAAGAGGCACACACAATCACAAACGAAAATAAAAAATATTATTATATTCTAGTCAAAACCATCACCAATTTGTCGACAACTCTTGTGGATTTAGTTTAGCAGTTAGAAAAAAAAATAATAATTAAGAAATTATATAAACTATAATTAAACAAATTATAAAAAAATATATATATTGCACATTAAACACAAGTTTATATAATTTCTTTGAGCTAAAAAAAACAAAAAAAAAATATGTTAAAAGCTTACCGGGTGTTCAGCATAAGTTTGTTTGTTGAAAATTGTTTTTACCTTCACCTGGTCCCATGGAGAGTTCAGCCAGTGTAATGTTTTTTGTATTTTTGTTTTTTAAAACTATTGTTAATCAGTTTTCAAGCAGTAATGATTATTGAGATATGAATTTAAAATATAAAAAAATAATTGTTAATTAGAAATTGTTTAAAAAATTCTATAATTTATTCAAATAATTCTATAATCATAGGATTGAAATTGATTAACAATTTTTTTTTTTTGTCCAAAACAATCATGCAAATAAGTATTTGTGTACCCAACTCATATGTTACAAAAAAATATTATCTAAATTATAAAATAAATTCAATTTTTACTTTTACAATTTTTAATTGTTATACTTGTTAAGGAAATAATTTGTAATTGTTTAATTAATTTATGGAAAAAAATACTTGGTAATTGAAGATTTTTTAAATATTTTTGTTGTAGAGTTGAGCAAACAATTACCAATCTTACCTTGTGTCTGTTGTGACTGTTGTTCACGTGCTTTTTTACGTAATTTTTCAGCTCTCGTTTGTCTTGGTACTGTAACACCTGGTAATGTACTCATGCTACGTGAATTATCAGAACGTTTAAGATATTTTGATGAACCAGTTGCAGCTAAATGTGACATGCTTCGACTCATGCTATTCGAACCAAAATTTTGGTTTGCATTGTATGTTTGATTTTGTTGATTATTTTTTTGTTCAACAAGTGTATCAAGTTCACGTATTTTTCTTGGTTGTGAAAGTTGATCCAATCGCGACATTGAATATGTCCTACCTGGTGAACGATTGAAGGATTTCGCACTCGAACTACGTGATGTTGGTGGTCCATCACGTGGTGATGGTATTGTTGGCATCAAATCTGTTCTTCTACGATTAACACGTACACATGATGAACTTGGTGTACTTGGACTTCCATCATTATCATCACCTGTAAATGTTGGATGTCTTAAAAATACTACATGTTCACCATTACCAAAACCACCAATCGAAACAATCAATTTAACAAAACAAAATCCACAAAAATTAATAAACAAATTCACAACAAAAAAATAAAACATAACAAACAAAATTTACACACATAAATAGTTTAAATTAACAGAGAAAAAATTATGAAATTATTAATAGTTGTTAATTTTTAAGGTAAATTATTTCTATGCTAAAGTTTTTATCTATGCATAAAGAGAACTTTGATAATAAGCATCAAAACATTTTCTCGACATGAACTAAATATATTGTCGTTGACAAATGTCAAAATACTTATAATAAACTAAACAAAATTTATTTTTATTTTTCTCTTTGTTCATGCTGAAAATAGCTGGATTTATCAGAATAAAATAAAATTAAAAATGAAGCGCATGTTAAAATAAAATGTATTTTTTTTATTTTTTTTTTTGTTGTTGAAGTGTGAGTAATTTAGCTGTAAATTTTTGATCCATGCTGGCTGTAAATGATATTTAATGCTAAATGCATAACGAGCGTGAAAATCCTGACGAGCAAAATGCATTTACAAAAATAAAATAAATTTTTTTTCATTTCGTTTTGCAAATAAAAAAATAATATTTTAATTATGATAAAATAAAAAAATAATAAAATAAAGCCAAGTGTGTGATCAAATGAATGGTTAAAAAAAATAATAAATAATTAAAATATGAAGTAATGATATTCCCGGATGCAGATCAAAGTCTTCAATTGAATTGAGACGTTGAATTCGGCCAACTCACCGCTGGTTGCCCGATGAATTGTTGAGCGTCTTATCTCACAATCAAATTTATCATCATAATCTAAGTTGTCACTTGTCGGTGGTAATGATAAGTTGACTCTTTTATTTTTAACTTGTGTTAATGAAGGATCGGGACTAGAATTCCAATTGAATACCTCATACATAGACGAGGATATTCTCATATCTGCAAACAAATTCAACCATCCGAAAAAAAAATAAAACAAAAAAAACCAACCAACATATCTTCTTATATTTTTTCTGTCTTCTTTTCCTACAATTTTTTCATATTTTTTCCTCACTCTGGTTGCTGTTGCAATATTTTTTTCATTCTATTTTTTCTATAATTTCTAAAATTCTTCTTTGACTATTTTTCATTTAAATATTTTCCTTTTCACTTTCTATATACATTTTTTAAAATTTTCATGAGTAAATGTGACACGAAATGTGAAAAATAATTGTGCAACTAAGCAGAATAATTGTTTGTGTGCATGAGATTAACTAATTCATATAAAAAAAATTGATTAAAATAATAATAAAAGGCGTGATTTATGCTACTAAGGATAAATCATTATTAACATATTTATAAATTAAATAAATTATTTAAAATCAGAGCTTTATATTCAACTGAAAGTAAATAAATAAAACAGGGTGGGGTTAAGGTTAAACCTTAATTTCATGGTCATGCAAAGTAGATTAAAATAAAAAAAAATAACCATCTAGCCAGCCCAGAGATAAATAAGAGAGAAAAAAATAATAAAAAAAAAAAAAAATATATATTGAGCAACTGAGCCGAATGTACAACATCATTTTAATTTTATTTTTCATTTAAAAATGAATATAAAATGCAGTATCATTGTTGTTTAATATAAGATAAAAAAAAAACAATAATAATATTTATGATTTTCAAAGGTAAAAACAAACAATCAACTAACATTAATGGTATTTTGTCAAAAAAAAATATATTTACAATGCATTAAGCACAGTACCTGGGTCCTTGATGGACGATGAGGTCAACCAGTCAAATTGAATTCTCCAGGAACGTGCTTACAACTAATATTTAACTTGACGAACAATATTAACAATAAAAAAAAAAAAGGTGTAAGTAAAAGGAAAATCAAACTTTACCAAATTTCATGTCCTAAACTCGACCCAGCAGCATAATACATTTTTTTTTCTCTTTCTTTCTTTGTATTTACTTTTTAAACCACAACCAGTTTGTTTTATTCTAAATATTTATATATAAAAAAAAAAAGTATCTATCCCTTATATTTAGATAATAATAATAAAAATAAAATGATAAAAATCTTACCTTCGCCGGGTTTTCTATCAAGGCCACCAGCAGATGTTGCACGTTTTTTAGAACCATCTAATTCACGTTCAGATGAGCGTCTTGTTAATGGTTGTGCTGCTGAAAACATCATGACATTTGTTGTTGATGTTGCTCTACGTGTACCCCAAAATGTTGAACCACCAGTATCAGCTGGTTCTAACATTCTTGGTGTTGAACTACCAAATGCAAATACAATTTGTGAACGTTCATTTTTTTTTCTAGCTTCAATTCTTGCTTCACGTTCTTGATTTTTACGTAATATTGCTTCTCTTCTTTCACGTTCAGCTTCCCATATTAAACGTTTTCTTTCTTCAACTTGATTTCGCCTTAAAAAAAAAATATTATTGTTGTTATTGAATTGTTTTTTCAATTAATTAATTAATTAATTAATTTATTTATTTACCTGTCATTATCTCTTAGCCTTAGCTCATCAATACGCCTTCTTCTTTCTTCTTCACGTTGTTCTCTAAATTTTTGAGCAACAAGTGCTTGATTTCTAAGTTCTTCAAGTTTACGTTGTCTTTCTTCATTTTGTCTCTCACGCACAAGCTTTGCTCTGTCTAGATCTTTTAAACTTCCACTTGACTCTCGTCCTGTAACATATTTTTATTAATTATTTTTAATATTCCATTTGACTCTTAAATAATATATATGCTGTAAATTAATTTATTATTAATTTTATCGGTAACATGTTGAAGCCATTTGCGATGCATTCTGTAGACACGATAAATGATTTAAATAAAAAAATGAATAATAAAGTAATGTCATGCTGGTTTTAATGTGCATCAAATTTATGGTGAGACTGAAATGATTCTCAAGTCAGTGTCTTCACACGAGTGTTTAAAAAATTAGTAATAAAAATAATAAATTAAATTAAAATAATATGATGATGATATAATGGTACCTTGTTTTTCGCTAGGAAGATCACCATCTAGAGAGTCTTCATCGTAGAGACTGCGACGCTTCGTATCTGTCGAAAATATAAATAATAATGTGATGATGATTTTTTTTTTTGTTGGAAATTATTGTTAACTATTTAAATAATAAAAAAATAATTTTTATTTCAATGCTTGGATGAGATTGATGAGTATTTAATGACGAAAATGATTAATAAATTCAAAAACAGAATAAAAATTATTCTTTGTCATTTCAATTTTAAAAAAAAAATAAATGCAATATAAATTCCACAATTTTTTCATCATTTTAAAAGAAATTTTTATGATTATTTCTTGTAAAAATTAAATATTAAGTATCCAGAAAATTGTTATGATAAAAATCATGCAAAAAGACAAAACGTTGTTAATAAAATTTGAGAAAAAATTGCTGTTAATTTAATTCATGTGTTTCATAAAATTTAAACACAAAAATAAATATAATTTATAAATGTAATGTAATTTTAGCAATGAAAATTTTCATGACACGCCTATTTAATTAACGTTTTTAATGCGAATTCGTGTTCTTCGTCATGTCTGCGGTCACGTGAAAAATCAACAAGATAAGCAAACACAAAACGATATGTATAAATTGGAAAGTTCGATAGCTCAATTCTATGAAAAAAATTTTTAATTAAATATAAATAAATTTGAAAAAATATTAAGGATTTGTCAAAACCAATTTAACTATTATTTATAAAAATAAATAAAATTATTAAGAAAATTTCTAGGTAAAAACAAAAATATAATTAAATTTATAAAAAAAAAAAACAATTTTCATGCCACAAATAAAAACTGACAAAATTCAATTATATTTTCAAGTTCTGCTTGTTTTTAAAATAAAAACAACTCGTTTCATTCCCGTTTTACCTGATGAATTTAGTGGATCATCATCAGCCCCAACTTGGGCGAACCAATGCATCGTTTGTTCTGAGAATAATTAAACGATATTTACAATAGAAATATTTTTCCATTAAAAAAATAATTATAAAATGTCATTTCATTGACTGAATGATTTAGAAAATAAATCAATTGATTGACAGCTAATTTAAAGAGAAAATTTTAAAGAAATAAAACCTCTAAATCAAAAAAAATTCAGAGAAATAAATTTAATTTGTATTAATTATTGCAATAAAAAAACCGCAATAAATAGAATAAAAAATATAATTAAATTTTCAATTAAGAACAATAAAATTATAAAAAAAATTTATGAATATTTATCAAAGTGGTGGACAGATGTCCAACTGTCCAATTTTCAAATAGGCAATATTGTTTCCGTCTGTTGATTACAAAATGTCAGACGCAAAATTAAACTGTTCGTTTCCGTATTCAGTCTTTCTTTATTACTAAAATCAATCATCATGTAATATAGGGTGTGTAACATAGATGATATCAAACAAAATTAAAAATACAAAATGAAAAAAAATTTTAATTTAAAAAATATAAAAAACATAATACTGATTAATATTTACTTGTTTTTTTTTGTATTTAAAATAAAAATATTTCTAGTCAGCAAGTTTTGCAATATCGGCTTTTATTTTTATAATTCGAAAATTCAATTTATCTCCGAGAATAAAGAGGAACTACCAAGACAGAATAAAATATGAATAAAAAAAATTTATTAAATGACAAAAAAATAGAAAAAAGGGTTATATATTTTACTTTTCTGAAGCGAAATATGTGAGATTCAATCTGTCGTGTCTGCATATCGAGTGATTCAATTGAAAATGAAAATGAAAAAAAAATAAAAAAAAGGAAAAAAAACAGACGAGTGTATATAGAGTTTAATTATTTTAAATATTTTAATCACTTTGGCAGGATTAAAAAAAAAATTACAATGAAAAACGAAATAAAAAATAAATAAAATACATTAAAACTTGGCTTTGAAAAAAATTCTAATCTCATATAATAAGCAGAATAATCATACAAAAGAATTAATAAAGTGGAATGTGTGTGTGGTATTTTTTTACTTTTAATATTTAGAAGTGAAAAAAAATATAAAAGAAAGGAATTTGTTGGTTAATCTCTGAATTCCCTGCCAAAATAGCAAGTGGGTCAATAATACTGTGAGATAAGAGTCTTGAACTGACCACACACTTTTTCATTATTATTTTTTTGTCATTTCAAATTTATCTATTTATTTTTTTGACAATTTTCCTCTTATCACGTTTTTTAGAAAATTTTTTCTTATTTGTTTTCACTAGCAATTGACTCTTTGGCAAATGACAAGTTGCATCTTCACATATCCCCGAAAATTCTCTACAGAAAATGAGCAATAAAAAAAAAATTTTATTATCAAAAAATAAATGTTTTTTTTTAAAGTTTAAAACATCTATATTTTGTTGAACAAAATAAAAAAAAAATAATGATTTATAATTGCTAATAAAAAAGGTAAAAAATACAACTTTTATTATGAAATTATTTATAATTTGTTTAAAAAAATTTTATAAAACAAAAATTAAAACTTTATCGATAAATTTAAAAGAAAAAATAATAAATTATTTGTTGACAAGTAAAAATTGATAACATAATAAAAAAAATAAAATTGTTTTGAGGTGGAAAATATAATATATATGTAATAAAGCAAAGAAGAAAATTTTCCATTTATTTTTATTATTTTTTCTATAGTTGTGTGTCAAGAGCCCGAGGGTTTAAAACTTATCTCGTTTTGTTGGATTTTGATCGTGATAATAAAAATAATAAAAATCAGTAAGAAGTGATTTTATTTTCACGACATAATACAGCCAAACTAGTGACGTTGTTACGACAAAAGTTTTATTTATTTTTTTATTTCTAAGGTGATACACTTGAGATTACACTTGATACAAAACCAACTCTATGTCTGCAATAAATGTATTTGTCGATTTTAATAAATTTATTATTAAAAATAGAAAAAAATTTAATTAAAAAATATTTTTTGTATGATTTTATGAACACAAAAGACACATATGAAATTTGAATCCTCTTGCTATAGAAATTTTTTCATGTGCTATTTATTTAAATGTAAAAAAAAAAATTCTAGATTATTAAAAAAGAGTGAATGAAAAAAAATTAATATACACATTGAATATGAAAATGAAAAAAAAATATAATAATGGATAAAAAAAATTAAATTAAATTTTTAAAAACTTCAAAGACCAAATTGAAATTTTTTAATGTTTTTCTTTTTAATCCAAGCTATCAAATGTGAAGCTCAAGGCACCCACGTTTCTCCTTTTCGTTATCAAAATTTATTTTATTTATTTTATTGAATTTAAAAATAAAAAAAAAAAAATTATTTATATTTACCCTTCGTGAGAGAGTGGCGATGGTGTGCAGAGCTGGACCTTTGATTGCTTTCCTCTGGAGCTGCTCCAGCTGTAAAAATAAATAAAATAAATAAAATTAAAAATTGAATTACAACATGTACAAATACAATTGCTGTAAATTTATTTATAATATTAAAATTTACAATACGATAAGCTTGGAAATAAATTCATGAATTAGTAGGACATTTTGTTTTTTATCTTAAAAATTGTCTCCATCAAAATTTAAACAGTCTTAATTTTTTTGTTTGGTTCAAACATAACTGTCGTTAATTCTGAAAGGATAACGAGACAGTCATTATCGTTGGTTTTTGTATATACATATAAACATTTGAATATTGCATTTACGTTGTAAATTTATCTGATGAAAATTATATGATAAAAATAGCCACAGGACGAGAGAAAAATGATAAAGCCATAAAAATGCCTGCAGGACAATTGAATCATGTAGGCGTTAATAATAATATTAAACCAATATTGATCATTAAATTTATCATTAAAAATCAACCTCATTTATTTATCATCCATGCTAAAATTCTTACAGACCATAAAAACTTCAAATAATAAATCCTTTCACAAAAGAATAAATAGATAAAAATAATAATAAAAAAATAAAAAATTGTTAAATCAATAGCTCGAATAAATCATTATAAAAAAATAAAAAACAAAGATGAAATTTATTTATTTATTTATATTTATTGATTTTGCATTATACGAAGATAAAAAAAAATTATAAAAATAAAAAATAAAAAAAATTTGTTGTGTTTTATGGCTTATGAGAATGATGTGTCTCGAGCATTATCGACCAGCTTAAATATCAAGATGATGATGATGGTAAAATGTCAGATATTGAAAAGCTGCTTCTGGGCTTTCAACTCATTTATTTAACCAACTTAATACAAGACACATATTAACTTTTGTCTTTGTCGCTGTCATCAAGCATAAAGTTAAATATAGAAGAAAAGAATTTTCCAGCTCAATATATACCAATTTCAAGATATCTGTTTGTGCTGACAGTAAATAGCTATGAAAATTTTCATATTTGTAACATCAAACGATTTATCCATGTGTAAATTTCATTAGATTATATTTAGAATTAAATTTAAATGTGAATACTTTGATAACCGAAGAGTTGATAAATCAAGAGTTAATAATAATCTTCAAAAAAATAGCAATATAATACTCAGTAATAAACTGAAAATTATATTTTCTTCTTCTTTTTTTTTTTTATTGAAATATTTTATCTTGTTTGTCGAAGGAAAAAATAAAAAAAAAATTTTAAAATAAAATTGGGTCAATTTTTTTGATGGTAATTTATATAAATTTGAGTTTTAAAATTTTTTAATTTATTGTATTCGATAATTTATGTTGTTTTTAAATAAATTTTAATTAAAAATCTAATTGGCTTTTATTAAAGATAATTTACTTGGCTATAAAATAATGATATTTTCAAAATAAATTCCTCAAAATATTATGTCCTTCTATTCAACTGTATTTTAACGAAACTCCAAGTACTTTACCAGTTTTATTTTATCATTTTTAAAAAATATATTTTTCATGTCGTTTTATACAAAAAATGTATATAAAAAAATGCCTAATGACTCTAAGTAACTACAAAAGGAAATAAAAAAAAAATATAGTTGAAAGGTTGAACAGTTTTCCAAGCCTATGTCATTATCTTTAAGATTTGTTTTATTTTATTTTTTGAATACCAAGTAGTTGCACGTAGAATGTAATGTTCTTTGCCTTGTAATTATCCAAAAAAAGTTTATTTTTGTTGAAAAAGTTTGTTCAAAATTTACAAACGACACATTGAAATTATGACCATTTAAATTAATGGGTATCAAAAAAATTAAGCTCTATATAATTTATAAAAAAAAACAAAACAATACACTTTATTTTGTAACAAAAAATTCAAAATAACATTCTAATTTTTTTTTTCAATTTATTTTTATATTCAATTTGAAAACAATGGATGATTGATTATTGAATTTAATCTTAAAATGTTGCTAGTGATTTCTTTTTTTGGGATAATAGAATTGTATAGCCTTGAATGGCTCATTGATTGATATCTTTTTTTAGCTTAAGCTCTTTTTCAATTCATCATAGTTCAAACCCTCAACGAATTAATTAAATAAATAAAATAACAAAAATAATTTGTATTAAATGATAAATTCAATGTGGATCATGAATCTCTTTGTAAACTAAACAATTTTCATATAATTTTGTGTAACTTATAGAGATGGAATTGTCAATTGGTCTGTGGCTTTAATGTGATTGAACAAAAAGCAAGATGAGCATGACTAAAGTTCAACTCAGTAAGGTTTGTATGCATTGCTCTTGGCAATATATTTGTCATGCAAAATTGATTGAATTTAAAGCAAAGAATATGCCATTTATTTTACATATACTTTAGAATATAAAATATAATTTAATAATAAACAAAAAAAAATGATTCTATCAAAGTATCTATTGAAAAAAATAAAATTAAAGAAAAAGATTTTTACTTTTTTTGATATTTTTATTATCAAATTTAATTTTATTGTTTTGTTTTTTTTTTTTTTCATTTAAATTCAAGTTCTATTTTTTTTTTTAAATGTATATTTTAAATCCTATTGAAATTTCATGTTTATTTATTTATTTTATTGCCATTGAAAATGTTGAGATTTCCAGATCACTGACGCGAGATATAACACTGACTATTCGAAAGCAGTGTGCACTCGAAAGACCCATATATAAAAGTCCTGTTTGCGGTACAAAAATGTCCGTTATGTTTTTAGTATATATTTTTTTAAAAGAGGATATGAAAAGCATTTAATTTTGAGATAAAAAAAAAATTAAAGAATTTAAAACGATTAATTGAGATGAAAAATTGAATATTGTTTGTAAAAAAAAATTAACTAATATTGATAA
>JAPYYR010000500.1:0-60004 GCA_030523065.1 Aphidius colemani
AAAAAAAAAAAAAAAAAAAAAAAAAAAAAAAAAAAAAAAAAAAAAAAAAAAAAAAAAAAAAAAAAAAAAAAAAAAAAAAAAAACGTCTAATTGTTAATACAATTTTTTTTTAAGAATATTAATTCACATTATTGATTATTCATAATTATTGGATATTAATAAACATTTATAGCACCGTGCATATTAATCACTGTTTGGATTATCTAATAATACTAATTTTCATTATTTTTTTTTTTTATTAATTAATTATAAAATATTGTTATCGATACGCTTTTGCTATCGCTGTGTTAGCAATGCGTGAAATGAATATGATAATTTATGAGGATAAATTATAAATTAATATGATAAATTATAAATTAATTACAATTAAATTATAATTAATTTGCCTGATTAAAAGGGGGAAAAAATACTTGATTATCTATGAGTTTTTAATTATTTACAAGTTGGCACATTATTAATAATTTCCCTAAGCTTTTTTTGTATTATTCATTAATAATTTACATATATTAATAATAGGATAATTTAAAAAAAAAAACTTACCGCGACAAGGATCATTTTTAACAAGAAATTCATCAAGTGCAACCCAGCCACCTCCAACACGAACCATCACTGTTGATCTGAGTATACGAACAAGTCGTAATTTTTGACTATCACCAAACTAAAAATTTTTTAAAAATAAATTAATCATTTGAATCATATTAGATAATTATTGTTTTCAAAAACATACCCTGTATTTTCCTTCACCAACTTGGAATACCCGGAATTTTTGTCGACAAGTGCAAAGCATAACAAGTCGTTTAACTTCATCATGAATTTTATCAGTATCATGATATGTTTTACGTTCTTCCCAATCAGGTCTAAGTGCGGCAATAAATTCTTTCCAATCAATGAGACCTTCACCATGACGATCGAATAAATCAGCAACAGCATTCATTTCAAGTCTTGATGTATCAAATTTAGTATTCATAATTCCTTGAATAAAATCGTCTCTTGGTATCAAACCATCATTATTTTTATCCATTTTTCTAAACAAATCAGTTAATCTTGATTTTTTATGATTCATAAATTTGAGGAAACGTTTACGCCATTCTTCCCAGCTAAAGTTCTTTACACGATCAAGTTCATCAATGTAATTTAATTTATCTTGAAGACGACGTTGACGTTCCCATGCCATCATCCAAACATTGCGCCAACGATCCCATAATAACTTAACACGTGGATTACGGAATTCTGGTTCGACTCCCTTACTGCTTTAGTTGTAAATAATATTTAGAAAAGAAAAAATATACAATTTCAATATTCAACATGGGAAATCATTGCATAATAAAATAAAATAAAATGAAAAAAGAGGAGAGTTTACTTGCAGCATATATCAACCCAAAAAGAGGAAACAAAAAAGTTTTTTTTTTCATAAAATATGCAGACTAATGCAAAACCTTTGTTAATCACTTGGCTTATATAATAATTTAGCAATTTTATTTATTTATTTATTTATATATTGTTGCAAATAAAAGGTAAATAAAATAGAAATAAAAAAATAGTAAATTAGGATAACGAACCTTCCTTTGGGTGGGAAGCGAGGACCAATATGTGGCATTGATGGATCTGGTGTTCTCTCACGACCTGGACTGGCTCGGCTAAACAAGAACATGCGTCAAATCACTCATAACACTCTCGACTAAATGTCATTTTGTTTGTTTATTTTTTATTTTATTTTTCAATCAATTGCATAGAGCAATTGTAACTTAATTTTGTTAATTTTCATTGTACTTAATTTTAAAGATTCGTTTTAAATAATCAGTGTAAAAACATTACTATTGATGAATTTAATAACAACGATAAAATGAGTTTTCACGTTAAAAAGAAGTAATAAAATTGATTTAATAAATTATGAGAACAGAGACAACATGATAATGTTTTTTTAAAAATTGAAAAAAATGTTAATGTCATACCTTCCACGTCGGGATTGTAGAAGATCTCGACTGCCCTTGAAGCTAAATAATCACAAAAAGCAAAACAAAAATATGAGTGATATGGAAACATAAACATAATGAAAATATCTGAATGATTTTTTTTTTATTAAACTAAAAAAAAAGAAAAAAAAATTGACTTTTTTAATGAGAAAAATTGATAAAGATGAGGTGAAATTTATTCAAGACAAATAGAAAAACACACACAAACCTTTGTTTGCGAAGAGGTTGTTCATCATGATCACTGTCTTGATAGAGACCATCCTTACTGTTCATTTAGTCAATGAATAATATGTAACATGCAACAACGAACACAATCAAGTTACAACACAAAAAAAAACACAACAAAATGATAGAAATTGGAAGGTGAAAAAATAAAATGATAAACACAAATAAATGGCAAGCAGTACAAACATGAAAGCTCATAAATTATTTTATATAAAAAAAAAAATGATAATGATAATTTTATTGATCATAATAAAATAATTGAAATAAATTTAAAAAAAAAAAATTGATAAAAAAATAATAGAATAGTTGATTGAGAATAAAAGAAAAAAAAGAAAAAAATTATAAAAATACTTACACTTGGTTGAGACTTGGCTTTGATCTTGACATTTTTCTGGTGTCTTTAATTGGTTTAATTTGTCTTGCTTTACAAACGCTGTCTACCTCAACTTGTCGGCGACTAGTATTTTCCATAAATTCTCGATGATCAGCAATTAATATTTCCAATGTTGGTCTGTCATCTGGTAATGATTCAGATTCAAGAGTTATCAAAGTATTAGTTAAACCTTCAAGCCAAGCTAAAAGTTCTTCTAATAAATTATCAAGATCCTGAAGTCCCTGCATATGACTTTCTAATCTTTGATTTCGTTGATGTGCCCATGTTGCAACTTCATCCCATCTTGATTGTATAATTGTTATCCAATGTTTAATAACAGCAGCACCATCTGGATGTGCTTTACCAAGAATAACATGTGCAAGTTCTAATGTACGATCTTTTTCAATTTCTTTTTGTTTCAATTCACGTAAAAATTTTTCATGTTCAATTAATTGATTTCTACTTTCTTGTTCATCTTCTGGTAATTGTCCAGCAAATCTGAGTTTCATTTCAGCATCACTGAGCCATTCAAGAAGTACATGAACAGATTTATGAAGACGTTCAGCATCTTTTAATGCTTCATCAAGGCGTATTGATTTATTTGATGATAAATGATTAACAGTATTCCATAATGTGTTAACTTCTGATAATTGTGAACGTATTGTTGATGCATCTTCAATTGTTGCTTTCGATTCAAGTTCACGACCGGTACGTGTTACTGATTCCATTTGTGTTGCACGTGAATCTAAATCTTTTTCAAATGTTTTATGTTGATCAACAAGATTCATAACAGTATCAAGATCACCGTGTAATGGTCCAGTATTTGATAAATGTTTTTCAGTTTTTTGTAACCAATCTAATAATGCTTGTATTGCATCTTTAAATTGCCCAGAAAATAATAATGCTTCTTCAAGTTTTCTTTGTCTATCAACACTTTTACCACAAACAGATGTCCATTTATTTTTCAATTCACTTAATAATTCTTTTAATGCTGGTTCATCTGTTTTTGGTGCTTTATCTTTAAGTATTTTACCAGATTTCATTGTATTATCATATGTACTTTGTTTAACACCAAGTGATTTTTGTATTTCACGATGTTTATGCAAACGTGATTTAATTTTTTCTGGATCATTGCCACCAACACCCTCAGCTGACATATCATCAAGTGTTTTTTCAGTTTCATCTAACCAATTCATAAGTACTGACCATGAATCATGGAATTCACGCGCTTCTTTATAGCCATGATCAAGTGCTCTTGTACGATCAGCTGATTTTGATACAACTCTTTCCCATCTATGTTGTACACTTACTAATAAATTTTTAATTAATATAACATCCTGTTTTTGTGAGAAATATTTTAACTGTGTTCCTTTTTTATCGAGATTTAAGTTTGTTTCACGATGTACACTAACATCTTTTTGAAATACTTTATGTTCTTCAATTTGTCCAAGTATTGTTTCCATAACACGTGATACTGGTTTTAAATTTGATAATGTTTTTTCAGCATTTGTTAACCAATTAACAAATGCTTGTAATGCATCATGGAATTCAGTTGCTTCTCTTAATGCAATTTCTAATTTAATTTTTTTATCACTTGCACGTGCAATAACACTGTCCCATCTTTGTTTTAATGTTTTAAGATTATGTGCCAATGTATTACCAGTTGTTGCATTTGCACGTTTCAAATATTCTTGTCCTTGTTGCAATACAGTTTCAACTTTTGGACGATTCATTTCAACTTCATTATAAATTTCCATAAATCTTTCCAATTGTTCTGATGCTGTTTCTGGTAAACCACCAACTGGTCTTGATGCAACAATCATATTATCAACATCAGCAAGCCATGATAATAAATCTTGTATTTCAGCAGTAAATGATTGTGCTTCACGTAATGCATCTTCAAGTTCACGTTGACGATCAGCAGCTCTTTGTAATAAATCACGCCAACGATGATTTAATGTGCCAAGTTTATCAGCTGTTGTTGAAGCCTCAGCAGTACCTTTACCGTCTTCAATTAATTGTCTTCCTGCATCATTCAATGTATCAACACTTGTTTGATGTGCTTGAATATCATTTACAGTTACTTTCAATTTCGCCAATTCAATTTCAATAAGTTGTGGATTACCAGCAACTGGTTTAAGCTCATCAAGTGTTCTATCTGTATTATTAATCCATACAAGTAATTCATCAAGAGCATGCTGAAATTGTCCAAGACGAAGAAGTGCATTTTCAAGAAGACGTTGACGTTCAACAACTCCACGGAGAAGTCCATCCCAACGACGGTTTACTGCACTAAGTGGCTCTTTTATTGCTGATGCTTGTTCAGATGATGTTCTTTCTGTTAATTCTGCAGCTTGTCTATATTTTAGATAAAAAAAAAAAAAAACATCGTGTTAGATTGCTTTAAATTAAGTAAAAATAAAAGCACTTTATTAAATTCGATATTTACTGATGGATGTTCTGTAAGTGGGAATTTTGGAAAACAAATTTACCATTTAAATAAAAAAAAAATTGAAAAAACCAATTATTATTATTATTATGTCAATATAACAACAAATTAAAAATAGCAATTAATTTTTTTAAATTGTTTTATAAATTAAATAACTTCTGCAACTTGAAATAATAATAAAAAAATACTCAAAAAACTTTTTTAAATAACAAAAATAATTTTGCATTATAAAAAAAAATATTTAAGCCATGCGCTCTAACTACTGCAACATTTTGACTTGCCTTGTCAGAGTCCTATTTGATCGGGTACCGAAGGACAAGAAAAAAAAAAATATTAAATATTATGTCGGGCGAATTATTGTTTTTTCTTTTTTTCTAAAAAAATTTAATTAAAAATTAAAGTTAAAAAATAAAAAAAAAACATACCTGTTTAATGCTTCAACTTGAACCATGTAAGGATCAACTTCAGCTTTAAAATCAGCAAGATCACGAATTTGTTTTTTCACTTCAGCAATATCACTACCAAGTGGTCCCATTGTTGCAAATTTATCCTCAGCTTCTTTGAGAAATTCAATAAGTTTTTGTAACGTATCATGAAAGTCCATAGCTTTTTCCATTGCATCAATTAAATTTTCTTCACGTCTTGCATATAAAGCAGTTATATTGTCCCATGCTTGATCAAGATCTTCAATATGTTTACGTACTTCTGGTTTATCTGGTTCACCACAAAGTCCCATAAGTTCATGTCCTGATGCACGTACTTGTTCGACATCTGGTTTTGTTTGATCAATTTCTTGACGTATTTCTTGTAATGCAACTTGTTGCTGTTGGATTGCTGTTGGTTGAACAGCTGGTGGTGCTTGTCCTGCAAGTGCATCTTGTAATTCTCTCAATGTTGACATAACACCATTTAATTCTGACCAGAATTTTTCAGCAACTGATAATGTATTATCCAATGTATTGCTACGATCACTTGTTGCTTTTTGTACATCAGCCCATAATTTATTGAGTTTTTCTAGTTTACGTTTAATATCTTTAACTGCTGGATCTTGACGATTACCAGCTTTATTAATAACATCATCAGCAGCTTTTTTAACAGCAGCATATGCTTCATTACGTTGTGCAAGATCATCAGCAAGTGCTGCATTTTCTTCCATTTGATCACGTAAACGTGGTGGATGTGCGGATATTGGTTCTGAGCTATTAACTTGATCAGCAGTTGATGATAATGCACGTAACATACCCTCTAATTTATCAGAAAATTGTGATGATTCTTGTAGGGCTTGTTCAAGTGTTTGTTGACGTGCACGTAATTCAGCACGTAATGCAGTATAACGTGCATTATCATTATCTAATATATCTTGTACTTTAGCACCTTCTTCATCATTACAAAGTTTAATAAGTGCTTCACCAGTTTTATTTAATTTTTCAATTAATGGCTTGTGTTCACTAATACTTTGAATTAATAATTCATTTTTATCTTGTTGTGCTGCAATAAGATCTGGTCGTAATGCTGGCATTGGTAACATTGAAACTTGATGTTCAGCTTCTTCAAGCCAACTAACTAAACCGGCATGTGTATCACGAAGATGTTCAGCTAATGGTAGTGCTTGTTCTAATGCACCTAATCTATCTGATGATAATGTCGATACAATTTCCATTGTTTCACGTAAATCTTCCATTTTATCTCTTATTGTTGCTGTATCTTCATGTTGTGTATTTTCACGTATGACTTTTTTAGCTGTTGATATAACATCACGTACACGTCCTTTCTGACTCGATATATCATCATTTAATGCTTTATGTTCTTTAAGTTGTACACGTATTATTTCTGGTTCACTACTTGGTGGTTCAGCTTCACGTAGTTGATTATCAACTTCTCTAAACCAATCTAATAAATCATCAATATCACCAATAACTTCAAGTGATCTTTGTTTACTTAATTGTATTCTTTCAGCTTTACGTTGTATTTGTTCAGCAATTGCATCAAAACGACGATTATCACGTGTTACAAGACCTTCAATTGTTGATGAACCTTCACCAGGTGATATTTGACATAATTGTGGTCCAACAGTATTAATTTTATCAAGAATTGGACGATATTCTGATATTTCCATTTCTAAACGTATTATTTCTTCTTCACGTGGTTCTGCTGATTGTAATGAACTTTCAGCACCTTGCATCCAATCCATTAATCTATTATGATTATCATGAAATTGTTGAACAAGTGGTAATGCTTCTTGTGCATGTTTTAATAAATCTGAACCACGTGTTACAAGATCATTAAATCTACGTTGTAATGAATCAAGTTTATCTTTTAATTGTAATGCTTCATCACTTGATATATGTTTCATTAATTCTAAACCTGAATCAGTTGTACTATCAATTTCTGTTTGACGTGATGATACTTCTTCTGTTAAATCAGCAAGATCTTCCATTTGTTGAAGTAATTTTTCTGTATGTACAGCAAGTATACGATATTTTGATAAACGTTTTTCCATATTTTCCATCCATGCTTGAAGATCTTGATATGTTAAAACAAGATGACGTAAACCTTGTCTTGATCTTTGTAATAAATTACCAAGTAATTCTGAACGTTCAACAAGTGAACCATAACGATCAGCAACATCTTGAAGTTTATCTGCTAATAATAAAGCTTCATCTTCACCAACTAAACTCATTAATTTACTAGCAACATCAGTAAGTTCACTGAAGTATGGTTTTTTTGATAATATATCTTCATGAAGTTCATCATGTTCAGTAACACGTTGTTGAATTTTTTCTTCATCTGTTGGTACAAGTTCCATATCTTTAACTTTTTTTTCTGTTTTATCAAGCCAACTTGCTAATGGCATTAATTTTTCTTGGAATTCTTTAGCAACTGTCATTGCTTGTTCAAGTGCATCCATGCGTTCAGCAGCACCTTCAGTTAAACATTCAAATCTATCAATTAAATCTTTTAATTGTTTTTCAATACCTTTACGTTCTTTTGGATCAGCACCAGCAGCAACTTCTTGTCCCATTGTATACAATGATGACATTGAATTTTGACGATCTGATAACATTTTCTTTAAAAACTTTTGTTCTTGTAATTGTGCTTTAACAACTTTATAATCAGATGATGGTGATTTTTGATTGGCGACCATTTCTTCAGTATCTGATAGCCATTTTTCAAGACCATCAAGTGCTTCTTGAAATTTGCCTGATTGTAATAAACCATAATCAAGACGACGTAAACGTTCGTTTAAGCGATCTTTTAAATCATTCCATTTTTCATTCATTTTATCAAGATCTTTTTCAATTCCACTTGTATTAACATCTCTACCAGCACTTTGTACAAGTCCCTGACCAAGAATATTACAATCATCAACAGCATGTGATATTGGCTCAATTCTACTGGTTTTTAATGATCTAAAATCTTCTTGTTGTGCTTTTATTGAATCAACTTCAGATCCAACTGTTTTAAATTTACGTACTTGTTCATTAACATCAGTAATATCATCAAGAATATCAGCATGCATATGATAAAATTCTTGTAATTTATTAAGTGCGATTGAAAGTTCATCTTCACGATTACGAGAACGTTCATCAAGTTTACCTAGTTGTCGTTTTAAACCATCAACTTGATCACGTGTTGCAACAGCATCAGCAGCAAAACCACTGTCAACTAAATTTTCACATGAATTAACAAGATCAGTTACTTCATCACATGCACGATTTATTTTGTTTATTAATTTTGTACATTCTTCAATTTGTGAACGTACTGTTTTAATATCACGTCCAGGTGCTTTCATAGCATCAAGTTCATTTTCAAGTGTTGAAAGATCATAAATAAGTGTTTTAATATGATCATTAAATTGTGCAACTGCTGTTGCTGCACTTTGTAAATTATTACAACGGTCATCAAGTTTACCAACTAAATCATTTATACGATCAGTTAAATTTTCAACTTCATCTTGAAGATGAGTTGCATCAGCACCTTGTTCACGTGCATTATTAACAAGATCATTTGCTTGTTGTTTAACTGATTGTAATGGTTTTTTTAAGGATAATGTTTCTTCCCTTAAATTTTTTATTCTATCAAGAAGTTTTGGATCTTTTGATGCACCTCCAAGAGCATCATGTGAAGCAAGTTTATCCTCGCATCTTTGTAAACCATGCTGTAAATCTCTTAAATTTTCATTAAAATCTGAAAGATGACGAGCAGTATCCTCAAGTGATTGAGTACGTGCTAATAAATCATTATTTAATTTATCCCATCTTGTTTTCATTGCACTTAATTCATTTTTAACAACTTCTTTATCAATGTCACATGCACCGAGGAATGTTTCACCAAGTGATTTATTATTTTCAAATTCACCAGATCTTTTCCATACTTCATTTCTAAATGATGATAATTCTTTTAATTGTTTTTCAATATCTTTACGTTTAAATGATGCTGGTTTTAAGCTTTCAAGTTTATCCTCAGCTTGACGTAACCATGGTAAAAATAAATCTTGTGCACGATAATATTTTTTACAATGTTCAGCACAAGTTTGTAATTTAGTATGTCTATCAAGAGTATCTTTCTTTAAACGATCCCATTGTGATTGCATTTTATCTAAATCACGTTGTAATCCACGATTTTCAGTTTTTTGTGAACGTGATAATATATCTCTACCTTTATTTAATAGCATTATAACTTCATGTTCTTTACTCATGACATTACGATAAATTGGTTCATGATGATCAAGCTGTTGTTGTAAAATTTCTCTATCAGCTGATACTAAAAGTTTTTCTGACATATTACCAAGTTCATCAGAAAGCCAACCAAGTGTTTTACTACATGATGCTTCAAATTGTCGTCCATCACGTAAATTTCCTTCAATTTCAGCTTTTCGATGATCTAATTTTTTTTGTAAATTATTATATAATTTTCCAACTGCTGAGAGTTTACCCTGAATTTCAGATCTTGATGCAGCGTCACTCAATACATCACATAATTGAGCACCAGCTGCTTCAGCATCAGCTAACAGCGGTCTTTGTCCTTCTAATTGACGTTCAAGATTTTCAATTTTACGAAGTTGTTCTTCTGGGTCTTTATCAAGTGGTAAATCATCCAAATTATCTGATATTCCTTGTAATGCATCACGTAAACGATTAAGACTTGCATCAAATTCACGACTAGTATCAACTGCATCACCAAGACTTTGTGCACGTTCATCAAGACGTGATACTTGATCGGACCATCTTTGTAATATATTATTGAGTTTTGTTTTTATTTTTTGTCCATCAATTGAATCAGCTGGTAAACGAACAAGTACACTATCACCTACTTGTACTAAATGATCAAGTTGTGGTTTTTGAGTTCTAAATTCTTCACGTAATACTTGTACTTGTTGTACTTGACTTGCAACCATTCTTGGATCAGATGAAATTGGACCAAGTGCACCCAACATTCTTTCTTTTGCACCAAGCCAAGAGTTAATGCTTTCATAACCATCATGAAATTCTTTAATATCTTCTAAAAATTTAACACGATCTTTACATTTATCAGATATTGATTTCCATCTTGATGCAACATCTTCAAGTTCATCACCAAGTCTATCAGCACCATCAGCATCTTTTTTACGTTTAACAATATCACGTACTTGAGTTTTTGTACTGTCAAGAAGTGATTGTTTTTCATACATTTCTTCAACAATTATTTTTATTAATTTAACAGTTTTATCGGCTTCTTCTTTTGTTGCTGGAATAGCATCTTTTGGCAATTGTCGCTCAATCTAAGTAAACAAACAAAAAAATTCATATATATGTAATCTGTATATAAAAATCGAAAAAAGAAAACTCATCATTATATAAAATCATGAGTATTTATTACCTTGTCTAAAAATTGTGATAGTGTTTTCAAGTTTTCTTGTAATTTTCTCACTTCATCTTTGACAATATCAAGTTCTGTTTGACGATCAGTAATACGAACACCTAGTAAACCATAACGGTTATTTATTTCCGATAGTTGTTGTTGTACAGGTGATAATTCTTCAAGATGAAAACCATCCTGGCTTGATCTACGGCTACTGAATCCACTGCTACCACCTGGAGATACCGGACTTTGAACAGCGTACGACTTAGTTGGGGAAGGTGAACGACCGTCTTGTGACATTCGGCGGACTACATAAATAATTTAGAAATAAAAATAATAAATCAACTACTAAACTAATGATAAATGTGCAATGTAAATAGAAAATAAAAAAAAAAACATGTTATGTATTGATGAGAAAATATTGATGAGAAATAAAAATATTTTATAATTTTTCTAATAGCCAGAGGAATTAAGGAATTTATATGGAAAAAAAATTATATAGGTAAATTTATACATACGTGGACTAGTTATGTTATTTCTTTTTGTTGGACTGGTACTTCCACGACGTCTTGGTGGACTTTCTCCACGTTCTTTCATTAAGCTATCATAAACAATTCCCAAATCATTAATTTTATCAATGGTATTTCCATAATCACGATATTCTTTTTGAATTGGTTTTAATTCCTCAGCTTGCATTTTTAATTTATCAAGATCAACAGCAACTGGTTGTAACCGTAATACACGGTTTTCTGTACGATTCAACCAATCTAATACTTGATCACGTAATTTTTCATAAGCAATTAATTGTTCAGCACGTGATTTACTCAATCTTTGTTTTTCATCTAAAAGATTATTTAAATCTCTCCATTGTGTTTCAATGGCTTTTAATTTATCTCTTATTGGACCAGCATCTGTTATATCTTTTTTACCAACTAAATTTTTACCATTACGTATAAGATTTTCATAATTACCAGATTGATCTTCACGTTTGTCAATTAACTGTGACATTTTTGTTTCATATTCTGATGCATTTAATTTATTTAGTTCACGTGAGTCTAATAATTCCATAATATGTGAATACCAATTATCAAATTTAGATGTTTCTATTATAAATTCATGTAGTAATTGTAATATTTCATCTAAAAATTCACCACGATGTAATGATTTATCCATTAATTTTTCATATCTACTTTTGACATCTTTTAATTTACTTTCAATACGTTTAGCAACTCTTGCATTACTTGAATTTATTAAAAGATCTTGTGCAGATGTTGTTATTGTTTCAAGACTTGGTCTATGACTATCCAAATCTGATTGTAACATACGTTGTTCTCTTTGTTGTTCTTCAAGACGATCTTTATGAAGACTTGCTGGTCGTTGCATATTTTTAAATTGGCTCTCAACATTATTTAACCATGTTATTAAACCATCCAATGCATCTTGAACACCCTGACTTTGTACTAATGCTGTATCAAGTTCTTGACATTTTTCAGCAAGTGCAATTAATAACTGACGATATTTATCTTCAAGTTCTTTAACTGGTTCTTCAAGTTGATTTGTTTCATTTGGTGTTAATTGTCCATCTAATGATCTTAATAATGCGTCAACACTTGATTTAGCATTATCAATAAGACGTGCGTTAGCTAAAAATTCATTATTCAATGATTTTGCTTTACTCAACTGTTCTTCAACAAGTTTTGGCTCAGCAGCAATTGGTTCAGCAATAATTCTATGTACTCTTGGTTCAACTTCTTTAAGCCATAAACGTGCTTTTTCTAAAGAATCATTGTAATCTCTTTGTCTACCACCAACACCTGATAATCTATCTGATAGATTAGTTGCACGTGATAATAAATCTTTATATTGTGCTGTGACAATTGTCACTTCATTTCTAACTGGTGAATCTTGACTTGCCGTTGGTTCTTTGTGTGGTAAACGTGCTGGTAAACTTGTACGGAAATCATTTAATACCTGTAAATATTCACGGCTTTCATCAACGAATTTTTGTGCTGCCATTGTTATAAAACGTAAATCAGCTTGATGAGCAATAACATCACTTATAAAGTCACGAGTTGTATCTGTACTTGAATTTAATTTATTTAAATCAGACAATGAACGTTCTTTTTCTTCAAGAATTCTTCTTGATTTATCAAGCCAGTTTGAAAATGATGTTATTTCATTTTTAAATTTAGACAACTCATCACGTGCACCACCAAGACGTTTTAAAAGACGATCAGTACGATCAGATGCACGATCATAACGACTTTTTAATGATCTACTATTTTTTTCTAAGCTTGAAACTTCATCACTTGATAATACATCACTTCCTGTTATAACAACTTGACGTACTTGATCTAAACACGATGACACTGGACGATTATGTGCTTCAATATCTTCTTTAATTTGCTGTAAAATTTATCATAAAATAATTATTATATATTAAATATAAATATATAATAATAATATCAACTAATTAAATGATTCAATTGTGAAAGCTTACTTTCATAACATTTATTTGATTTCTAAGATCTTCAATATCTTCTTGAACAACATCTTGAGCAGCAAGATTATCCTCAACACCAGATATCCATTGAAGTAGCTTGGTAAGCGATTCGTCACACAGCTTGTATTTTTCTTGAACTGCTTGCTACAATTGTCGATAAAAAAAAAACAAAGAAAAAGAAAACAATAAAATTTATTAATATCAACGTCAATACAAATCAAAGTGAGTGTTAGTGTTAAATTAAATGAAACCGTCGTCTCACCAACGCCGGTATAATACTTTTTTGTAATAATAAATATTTTGTATTGCTCGTTTTTATATTTTAAAAAAACGATAATCATGAGCCTATGGTTTATTCCATACATGCAAATACAAACATACACAAACATAACATACATTAAAATAAATTAAAATTGAAACAAAATCAAGTTCTTTTTTTTTTGTTTGAAAGCTTTAATTTATCTGCAAGATCATAACTTTTGACGTATGTGTACGTTTTCATAATTAAAAGCAAAAACCTAATTATTTTGTAGCAGTAAGTTAATGTCTAGCCAAGTAACTTTGGCAAGATAATACAAATAAATTAAAACTCCCAATAAACAAACAAATAAAATTATAAATAAGAAAAAAAATGATGTTGATGATTTAATGACAAGATAAATATGATATTTTTAAATTATAAAAGAAATTAAAATATCATCATCATATTTTGACAAAAAAACGATTAAAACACCTGTAAAAAACAAATAAACAAAATAGTTTTTAAAAAACATTAAGTAAACACTATTAATAGCAAAAAAAAAATATATATATGAAAATAAAATAATTAAATAACACTCATATTAACATAAAAATAAAAATTATCTTTTCAAGGATTGCTAATTAATAACAGGCTCATAAATAATTTTTTTAAATGATAATTTGACCAATGAAAATTGAATTTGATTATTTATGTTTATGACTAATTTAGCCTTCAGTATTATTATCTCAATCCTCAACAAGTAATTTTTTTAAAATTAATATTTGTTTACTAAAAAAAATAAAAATTTGATTAATGTTGAAATAGAATAAAGAAAAAAAATAAAACAATTTTGAAACAATGAATAATAACAATGTAATCTTAATATATAAAAAGCCGAATTAGTGATGCTGATGCGATAAAACGATATCTATTGATCACTGAATAGAATGATATCGGTTTCAAACGATTTTTCATATTGTTTTGTTGTTATGGTACATAAAAGTATGATGCACCAGTTGGTTTTTTTTTTGTTTTCTTTGTCAATTAACCAACTACCCACATGTAAACAAAATTAAATAAACAATTTTTTTCGTTATGTTAGTATATCATGTGACTGATGATAGAATCTCAATATTCCCATTGTTAAAAATGATTAAAAGCAGTAATATAGAAATAATATTTTATACAATAAATAAACACATGTATAAAAAAAAATAAATAAAAAAAAGCTATAACATCAATTACTTCATCAAAATAATTCGTATGAATATTGTTGATTATATATATTATTTTAAAAAATGAATAAAAATGGTCGAACGACATTCAATTAAAACGAGTATTGTCATCGTCAATAAATCCATGCAAAGCAAGCTCCGCAATGGATCAAATGAAATAAATTAGCTACAAAATAAAACAACCCTTTTTTGCTATTGTGTAAAGGTAAATATGAAAAAAAAAAACATAAAATTTTGAAGCAAAAACAATCGTATAACCTTGACCAAAATGGTATACAACAAAAATAAGCAAATTGTATTTTGTATTTTTGGTATTTTTTTGTTTTAAAAAGATGATGACAATATATTTTGGGACTTACCCTCGCTTCGGCTGCGAGTATATAACCTCTATCCAGGGCTTTAATGAAGTCAAGGTATTTGTCATCTGGATCATTGAGTAATTTACCAGCAACTGGATCAATGATATTATGATTAATTGCTTCAAGTAAACTGCTTATATTACCAGTTGAAGGATCTTTAATAATAGTCGTTGAGGGATCAACTAAACCTGATTCTAATACATCATTTAGAGTTAATAATTTTCTATTCAATATTGTTGTTACAATGAATGGATCATTAAAACCACCAGTTATTGGATTATAAACACCAAATTCAATTGTTTCAATAAATGTTAACCCATATTTTTGTGTTATTAATAAACCATTGTCAATCGCTTTGGATAATGTGTATAATTTTGATGTTTCAGTATCTAAAACATTACCTTTTTCACCATCCATTATACCTTTTCTAAATGCTTCATGTAACTTAACTAATTTTTTATTTTTAATATCTTTTATAAGTGCTGAATCAGGATCAATAATACCATAATTAACAGCATCTTTTAAATTTAAATTTTCATTTGTTAATGGATCAGTTAAAATTGCTGTATCAATATTTAAGTTACCATTTTCAATAGCAATTTCAAAGCTCAATGGTTTATTTAAATATATATTAATATCTTCAAATTTAATACATTGTTGTATTATTTTACCTGTTTGTGGTTCAATAATACCCCTTTTTTTCTTATCAATAATATTATCATCAATGATGTTATTTAATAATACAAATATACCAGTTCTTGGATCTTTTATAAATGATGTTTTAGGATTGATTAATTCATATTGTATTGCCTCTTCAATGCTACACTCTCTGATACTTTTATTATTTTTAATAATTGGTGTTAATTGTAATTCAAAATTTGTTTTTTTGTCATTTTTTAAACTCAATGGTTTATCAATGTTAACAAGTAAACCTCTTTCTAATGCAATATCAATATTATAAGCACGTTTTGTTTTACAATCAAGTACACGACATTTTTCAACATTAATTGTACCATCATTAATACCATCTTGTATTGATTTAATATGTCCAGTTGTTGCATCTTTCAATGCAGTTGTATCGGGATCAAGAAGACCAGAATTGAATGATTCAACAATATTATAATATTCATTTGTCATTGGATCAATAAATTTACCACAATCACTACGATAAAGGCCTGTTTTTGTGGCTTCTTCAATTGATAATGGCAATGAAGAAGGAACAATAAAACCTTTTTCTTTAGCTTCATATAAATTAATAATACTATTTGTTTCAATATCTTTATATGTACCATTTGTATCATCTATAATACCAATATTAATTGCATCAGATAATAATATATAGTTATTATTTTTTGTATTTTTAATAATTGAAATAAGTGGATTAATCATTTCTACATTACATGCATCAGTTAATGTTAATTTTTTATTTGTCGATGGATGAATAAATTGTCCTGATGTAATATCATACATGCCCATATTAATTGCATCATACAAACTAAAACCAAGACTTTCAATATCAATTATTAAACCTAATTGTAATGCCATTGATAATGGAATAAAACAATGTGCACCAGGTTCTTTGAACATACCCGATCGTCTATCAATAATACCAGCACGACATGTTTCAGCTAATGATAATAATATTTCACCTCTTTTATCCCAATAACATATTAATTTTGGGCTTATAACACATATACGCATTGCTTCATGTAATGTTATTGATCTACCAGAACTTGGATCAATAATTTTACCACTTTTATCATCATATAAACCTTGATGTATTGCACGTTGAATTGATATTGCTGCTTTATTATCAATAATTAAACCAATTTCATATGCTTGATTAAATGTTATTTCTGTATTATTATTTTTATTATTAATATCTTTAACTTTACCAGTTTTACCATCAATAATACCAATTTTAATTGCTTCAACTAATGATATTTTTTTACTATAACCAATAGTTGAATTTTTAACTGTTACTGAATCAGCATCAATAATATTACGTTCAATTGCTTGTAATAATGTTAAATATGATCCAGTTTTTGGATCTAAGAATAAACTTGTTTTTTTATCAAATATACCTTTTAATAATGCTTCACTAAAACTCATTGGTCTTCTTGCTTCTAGCAATACACCCTCTTCAAATGCTTCTTGAAAATCAATCGATTGTCCTTTTTCAGTTATTATTTTACCAGTTTTTGGATTAATAATTTTTTCTTTAATTGCATTATTAAATGTCATTAAATCACCTTTTGAATTTTTAACAATTGCTGATGTTGGATCAATAACACCTTCTTTAATAGCACGATCAGTTGGTAGCCATTCACGTGTTTCAAGACTTGTAAAATGACCACTTTTTGGATCATAAAAACCTTTAAATACGGCGTCAGGTAATGATATTTTACGTTTGGCTGGTACAACAAGACCACGATCCATTGCATCAATTAATGATAATGCTGTACCAGTTGATGGATCTAATGCTGTACCATTATTTGAATCAATAAGACCAAATTTAATAGCATCTGATAATGTTATAACTTCACCAGTACGTGGATCTTTTATTGATGGACTATCATGACGAATTAAACCTTTTATAATTGCTTTATCAAGTGTTAATCTTTCACCATCAATGACAAATGTACCTGTTGATGAATTATAACTTTGATGAGCAAGTGCCTCTTGTAATGTCCAAGGTTTTAATATACTTAATATATAACCCTTTTCTAATGCAATATCTAATGTCATTGTATGAGGAAATAATAATAAACCATTATTTAAATCAATTAAATTAATTTTTTCAGCTTCTTTTAAAGATATTACTTTATCATTTTTTTCATTTTTAATTTTTATTGTTTTACCATCAACAAAACCAATTGATAATGCATTTTTAACTGTCATATCATCACCATTTATTGGATTTAATATTAAACCAGTTTTTGGTGAATAATAACCTTGTATTATAACATCAATTAATGAAGGTAAAAATGTTGTTGTTATTATTAATTTTTTATCAAGTGCAACATCAAGTGTTAATAATTCACCACTTTTACTATCATGAAATTTGCCATTTTCATTTGTTATTATATTTGCCGTAAGTGCATCATCAAGTGATAAATATGTACCTGATTTTGTATCTTGACATTCTGTTATAAATGCATCAATTAAACCACGATGTACACCTTCTTCAATATTAATCATTTGTTTTGACCATGGATCTCTTATTTTACCAGTTTCAATATTATAATAACCTTTATTTATAATTGCTTCAAGTGATATTGGTTTACGTAAACTTGGTAATATTAAACCATCATTAAAAGCATCTTCCATGTTAATTTCATTTTTTGTTTCAATATTAATAATAACACCACGATTCAAGTCAATAATTCCAGTATCGATAGCTTCACATAACGGAATAATTTCATCATTTATCGGATTTCTAATACTAACTGAATCAGAATCAATTAATCCGCTCTTAATTGAATCAACAAATGTCAATATTTTATCTGTATTTTGATCGACAAATTCACCATTTGTTGGATTACAAATTCCAATTTCAACTGCTTCCTGTAGTGTATATATTAAATTAACATCTTCTTCATCAGCTAAATTTCTTTGTACAATATAATCAAGTTTTACTGCTTCTAAAAATGGTATTTTTTTTCCACTTTTTGGGTCAACCATATAGCCAAGATTTCTATCAACTAATGGACGATTAATTGCTTCACGAAGTGTAACATATTCATCATTTTTATTTGTTAAATCTTTAACCCATACATTATCAGGATCAAATATTTCATATGACAATACTATATCATGAAAACCAATTGTATTTTCAGTATATGGGTTTATAAATTTTTCTGTATTAATATTATAAACACCTTGTTCAGCAAGATATTCAGCAGTTAAATTACGATTAATATCAATTTGAAATCTTGTTTGTTGTTCAAGAATTTTTATACTATTTTTATTTAAAATAATAATTGAATCATTACCAGATATTTCATTATTATCAAGTGCATCTTGTACATTGGTTGATAATTCTACATTATCATCAATGAGCATTTTACATGTACTTGGTTCAATTAAATTTTTATTTATTGCTTCGTCAATTGTTGTTTCAATTGGATATACTATTTTTTCGTTATTAACTTTTGTATCCATGGATCTTTGAATATTTTCAGTAACTTGATTAATTGGACTGGCTTCTCTGACTGGTGACATGGTTGGTTTTCTATCAAATATTTTTTTATTTTTAACTGAATTGACAATAACTTTACCAGCAATGACTGGTGCAGCAACGACAGCTAAAAGTCCTAATTTTGCCGCATCAGACAAAGACATTGAACTGCCATTATCATTTTTAATTTTTCCAGTTTTTGGATTTATCAATCCTTGTTCAATTGCTTGTTTTGTTGTTATTGGTGCTGATGTTTTAACATCATAAACAACTGAATCTGGCTCAATTAAACCAACATCAATAGCTTCAATTAAATCATAAGATTTATTTGTATTTGGATCGAGAAATTTTTCTGTTTTTTCATCGTAAATTTGATCAACTGCTTCAAGTACTGTCATACTATTTTTATTGTTAGGTATATTTGTTTCTTCTGATGATTTAATTGTACTTGATGTATCAAGAATACCATCTTCAATTGCTTTTGAAATTGTCATAATATCACCTGTAATTGGATCAGTGAATGTACCAGCATTCATATCAATAAATCCTTTTTCAACAGCATCACTAAATAAAATTTTAATATCTCTTGTTGTAAATTGTTCTTTTGTTTCAGATTCATCTTTAACAATTCCTTGTTTTTGTGCATCTTCCATTGTTATTATTTCACCATTTTTCATATTTTCAACTTGATTTGCATTTATTAAACTATAACCTGGTAATAATTGCACTGTTTTTGTTGTAATTGTATGAAATGATGTTATTGTTTCAGTAACAGCAGTCATTTGATTATCAATATTTGGTTTATCTGTTAATATTAATAAACCACTTTCAAAAGCTTCTGTTATTGGAATTTTTTTATGAGTTATTGGATCAATAAATGTTGCAGTTTTTGTATCAATAAGGTTAGCCTCAATGGCTTTTGTAACTTCAATTGTATCAGGTGCTGTTGGATAAGGTTGTGACATTAAAAAATTATTTTTGATTGCTTCATCAAGATCAATTTGTTGTCCTGTTAATGGATGAATAATTTGTTGATTTGGTGTATCAATTAAACCACGTTTTAAAGCAACTGAAAATGTCATTCCAACTGGTGGTAATGACAATGGATTTTTACTGTCAATTGTATCGTCAAATATATTTTCTTCTGTTGCTTCAACAAGATTTAAATTACCTTTTGATGTTTGCACAATTGATTTATCTGCATCAATAATATCATTTTCAACAGCATAATCAATTGTTATAATTTCTGATGTATCACTTATTATTTTCGATTGTGGATCAACAATTTCACAAACAATTGCTTGATTTAATGATAAAAGTTCACCAGTATCTGGATGTACAATTTTACCATCACGATCTAATAGACCTTGATTATAAAGACCAGGAACTGAAAGACTCTTTGCAAGTGGTACAATGATATTTGAACTTTCTGGATCAATAATTTTACGATCCAAAGCTTCTTTAATTGTAATAATATCACCAGTTTGTGGATCGATAATTTTTCCTTTATTTAAATCTATATTTTTTGTTACTTCATTTAATGATATTTTTTTTGTATTACTTTTTACAATTGATAATAATATATCAGCTGTTTCTTCATCCATTAAGCCACTATCAACAGCTTCTTTTGGTGTGACAATTTTTTTTCTCATTTTTTGTAATATTATTGGTTTTCCTTCTTGATCAGGACTGTGAAGCAATGAACTTGCTTTACCAATTGTTACTGTATATTTTGGCTCAGTTGTTACACGTCCACGAGTTTTATCAGCAGCACTAACTGTTTTTATATCACTTATTTCATCATCATTATCAAATGATAATTTTTTAGGTTGACAAACATTTACTGTAACACTACTGTTTTCACTTTTTATTATTGTTTTAGTAATTTTTTCATTTGAAGTTTCTTCATCATCAATAGATTTTCCTTTATTTTTATTTTTCGAATTTTCATCAATAAATACAGTTGAAGTTTTAATTTCCGAATGACTCATGAGTTTGTCATTAGATTTAACAAGATTATTTTCAATTTTTTGAGGTTTTTCATCATTATTTTTAGAATCTTTTTTCATAACTTTTTGTACAGCATCAACAGCCACAGCAGCAGCAATTAATGGACTACCAATAACTGCAATTAATCCAAATTTAGCTGCATCTTTAAGTGAAATTTTACTTCCAGTATCATCAACATAAACACCTGTTTTTGGATTTAATATTTGACAATCAATTGCATGTTGTAGTGTAATTTCACTGCCAGTTTGTGGATCTTTTACAATAACTGCTTCTGGTTTTAATATTCCTTCATTAAGAGCTGCTAATATATTTGATGATTTACCACTTTCAGTTGAAATAATTAATGCAGTTTCAGGATCATATATAACTCCTGGTGTAACTTGTACAGGGTCTAAAATAACTTGTTCATTAGTTATCGTATTATTATTTTTTGATAAATTATCAATATCCATACTTTGATGTTGATTATTAGAATCAACATTATTAGCTTCAATTAATTCTTCATCATCGATATCCATATTAACTTTTTTTAAAATAACCAAACCTTTATCAATTGCTTGTTTCATTGTTATATTATAAGGATGTGTATAATGTCCAGTTGAATCTAATATATCTTTTTCTAAACCTCTTAATAATGAAATTTTTCTACCATTGTTTGGATCAATAACTAAAGCTGAAAATGGATTAATAATTTCAAGCTTAACACATTCTTCAAATGATACAAGTCTGTCAGTACCAGGAATTATAAATAAACCACTTATTGGATCAAATATATTTTTGTTAATTGCATCATAAAGCATCCAACCATCTGATGGAATGTCTGATGATAAATTATTTTCATTATCAATAAATTTTTCACATATTTCAGATATATTATTTGATGTATCATCATTAAAATTAAGAACAACAGTACTAATGTGTTTATCAATTTTACGATTATTATTTTTCATTGGTGATGGTGTTCTTGAATCATTTGAAAATACATCGGGAGAGGAAGATATTGAAATACTACTTATACTGGCACCATTATTGTTGTTATTATTATTATTACTACCATTATTAACTATATTATTATTATCATTATTATTACTATTATTATTACGAATTGGCGAATGAATTTCATGACTGATTACTGTCGTTTTAGTACCAACAACACGAGGAGGTGATGTTGATCTTTTTGGCAGTATTTTATCAATATTATTAATATTATCAACATTATCAATATCATCATTAACCCTAGCATAAAGTGTACTTTCAAAAATCATTTGTTTTGATGGAGAATCACGAGTTATCTTTGGAAATGATTGTAATTCATTATCAATATCATCAGGATTGCTAATCAATCCTTGACTAATTGCATTATTAATTGATAATTTATCACCATTTTGTGGATTAATATATTCATTTGTTAATTCATTAATTAATCCATGATTTAATGCATCATTATATGTCATTTTATAATCTCTAGTTACAGTCTCACCTGTTTCAGTCACAGTAATATAACGTTTTATTGTCTTTGTTACAGTTTGTGTTGTTACAGTTATATTAAGAAGACTTGCTAATAGTGCAGCACCATCAGGTGTTATTAAACCACGTTTTATTGCATCTTCTAATGGAACAATTTTTTTATTACGTGGATCAAGTAATTGTCCTGTTTTTGGATCTAATAATTCATATAATACTGATTCAATAACATTTAATTCACGGTTATTATCAGTAACACCAATACCACGATTTAACATTTCCATAACTTCTGGACGAACATAATCATTTATAATTTTATCATTAAACTTTATTGTCTTACCAGTTTTAACATCAATAACATATGAACCACCAGATATTGGACTAATTAAACCTTTTAAAATTGCTGTATTTAAACTAATATAATCACCAGTTATTGGATCTTTAAAACCATCAATATCAAATATTGATTTTTGTGCTGTTGATGTTATTAAACCACAATCAACAGCTTCTGGTATTGTTAATTCTTGATTTTTTGCATTATCATGATAATGTCCATTTGTTGTTATAATACCAATTGTTAAAGCATCAGAGAGTGTTAATAATTCACCATTTTTTGTATCTGTTATTGATTTAATATTATTATCATCTAAAATACCAATGCTTGTTGCTTCAAGTATACTTAATTTTTTTTTATGTGATGGACTTGTTATTTTTCCAGTATCATCAATTAAATCATAATCAACACAATCTTTTAATGTCATTGGTTTTATAATTAATTGACGTCTTTTAGCTTCTTTAAAATTTAATTTTTCCATTGTTAATTCATTTATATAACGACCATTTTTTGGATTTATAATTGATTTTTTAATAGCATCATTTATTGTAATTTTATTATCATTTTTTAAATCAACAATTTCACGTATATCAGAATCAATAATGCCATGTAATATAGCATCATCAATATTATAATAATTACCAGTATTTCTATCAATAATAAAACCTCTTTCATCAACTAAATTTTGTGATATTGCATCAGCTAATGATAATGCACCACGTTTAATTTTAACTGTTGTATTAATACGAGTAATATAACCACGGTTATATGCATCTTCAATTGTTATTTTTTCATTATTATCAATTATAAATTGACCACTTTCAGGATCAAGTAAACCACGTTTAATCGCATCGACAACACTAACACCTGAAGATATACACGTTACCTTAACACGATCATCACCACGTTCAGCATCATATAATTCACGTTGTATTGCTTCAATAAGTGATATACGTCTACCATTTTCAATAACACCACATGGACCAAGTAAATTATTTGCAAGTTCAGTATCAATTAATTTTAATTTAATTGCTTCTTCAATACTAACTGTATTTTTACCATCAATTGATGTTATTATTTTACCATTTCTAACATCAAGTATACGTAAACTAATTGCTTCACCAACAGTTAATATTTTACCACTTATTGGATGTACAATACCACGTGTTTCAATAATATTATTTGTATTAATATTATCAGAACAATGTGTACGTTTTAGACTTTTAATTTCACTAAATTGTACACTACTTTTGGTTGTTGTTGATGATGATGTTGTTGAACTTTTTTGATGATAATTATTAATACCATCTGTTATTGTTATTCCATTATTATCACCATTGATTGGTTGTATTAAATCGTTATGATTATTTTCATGGGGACGTTTAAGAGGTGATGATTCACGTGATGATACAACTTGTTGATATTCACTTGATTTTGTTGATTCATGATGTTCTGATGAGTACCTGCATCAAGGTGGAATAATGTTTTTTTTCGTTTCGTTTTTTTTTTTTAAAGAACACACACGCAAACAGCTAGGATTGTTTTTTTTTTTGGTGGGTATTACTTACTGCGATTGGGTGTAGTGAGTAGTTGTTGAGCTGTATCGTTCTTCGTTGGTTGTACTTTCATAGATGTTAAACTCGGTACGAAATGTACGAAGTGGTCGTTGCTCTTGTAGAGCACGCTGAAACAGCAACGACAGAAGATACGTTACTGTTAACATTTTCTATTTTCTTTTCATTGTCCGACAATTTAATTCTGTTTTATTTAGTTTCTTCTTTTATTATCATTGTCAAAAAAATAATAAATCGATTGATTTAATTTAATTAAATAGATAAATATTCAATTGTTTAACGAATTTGTTAAGTATTTAAGATACAAGTTAACTATGAGAAAATGAGCCTTGAACTGTTTTAAATGGTAATAAATAAATGGTTCTATTATATCATTTGTATCATTGCCAATAAATTTAATTGTGTATGAGTGTATGTCACAAAGTTTACAAGTGTTTTGATGTATGATTAAAAAATTATATTTGACGTGATTTAATTAATTCAGTAAAACACTAAAAATAATATTACTTAAATTAATACCACGCAGATATCTGACATATAGTTAATAAATTTTAAAATATCTCAAAAAAAATAAATGAACTACTTGTAATGTGAACGAGTGCGAGATTAAGACTGAAGAATCTTCTGCACAGTAATATTTCAATAAATTTATAAATAAAAATTAATGAAAAAAATATAAAAAAATTATAAATAGAATAGTATAGATAGTAATAGTTAATGTTTAAAAATAAATATCTTCAAGTGCAAATGAGTTCAAGATCAGACTTTCAAATGATTTGAGTTTTTTTTTTTAAATTTTTATTTTTAGTCTGTGACAGTTTGTCAGTCTCTAAATATTTGAAAAATAGAATAAAACAGTGCAATTTGTTTGTTTATGTTGAAGAAAATATTGACAATTTAAATAATTTTTGATTGAGGATGACATCATGCCTTGACCACTTACAATATGCAAGCAGTTTTTTTCTTTTTAAATTGTTGCATAACAACAACTTGTAGGAATGAGCTATTTAAAATTTATTTGCATATATTTGAGCAAAAAATCAAATCTAACAAAACAGGTAAAAACTCAAACGAGATATTTTTAGATTAATTTTAAATATCAGATATTTTACAAATTGAATATTAAAAAAAAAATAATACAAAATTTAATTGGCATTGTCGTTGACATTTTTGGTAATTTATTTCTACTTTGTAAATTTATGCTGACCTCGAGACACAATTGATTGTCCGGAATAAAATCAAAACATAAAAAAAAAAAATCAAAAAAATGATCAATAATTTTAAATTCGTTATTATATTTAAAATGCAAAACATTTTTATTGAGTCAAATGAAGGTCAAGAACCGGTGATAAGACTGTAGTTACACGTGGTTTATTTCTGCAATTGATATGCGAAAAGGAAAAAAAAAAAAAACACTACTTTCAGCACGAATCATCGAGAATTTATATATTTTCTTTTCAACTAAAAATGGTCTTAATGACTCACTTTCTTTTAAAGCTTGTATGATTATACTTGTTCATAAAAAAAAATGAATAAATAATGAGGAAAAAAAAACGACAGGCATTTATAATTTTTGTCAATTTGATAATAATAAAAAAATATTATATAAATAATTTACCTGACGAATAACTCGTCGTTCCGGTAACATTGCAGTAATTTTTTTCACTCATTTACTCAATGTTTTGATTAACCAAACCACTCAACTTAAAAGTTGTACAGAAATATCAATTTTTTAAATTAAAAATTTGCCACGTTAACTGTATTTCAATAAAAAACTTTTATCAAATAATATAATAACAATTTTTAAATATAAACGATATGATTCAATGACAAATATTTGTATGAACATAATCTGAATATTTTAATTTTTTATTCAATTCACAATGTGTGTGAGTGTGTCATTAAATAAAATAAGTGAAATTGAAAAAAATAAAAACCGTAGTCAAGAAAACAATTTAAAAAACGCCTCGAGCATTCAATCAAATAATAATTTATAAATTAAAAAATGGTGTTGACGATACAAAGTCGCACGAGAGACTGAAGTTAAATTATTGATCGCGTGATCAACACGACTTTTCGAACGATACTTGGGGAAAAAAAAAAAAGTTCAAAACATTTGTTTAACTTCTTAATGAAACTAAAAAAATATTATAGCTCATATCATAAAGTAGATTACCAAAAAAAAATATATTTATATATATATGCTTGAAGATCTTATCATTAGAATAAATAAATTTAAAAAGAAAAAAAAAATTAGATGATTATAACATCGGGGGGATTTCCATGCCTATCGATACGTCATTTTTAACGATATATTAATTGATACACGAGATTAGAAATTATAAATAGCACAACAGCAGCAAAAAATTGGATATTTTATTTTTATTATTTCTAATTAAAAAATTATGCAAAAGTAGATTTGTTTTTGTACTATTAAGTGATAAAATCAATGGGCAAATTTACTGGATCTGACATCAGAGAGAACTTGAACATTGACTTGTCCATGAGTATTTATTTATGAAACGAGGTTGATAAAAATAATAAATAAAAAAAAAACAAAAAAAAACAAAGTTTGCAACCCACACAAATTTTTAATGTACTGAAACAAAGTGGATACCAATAGACATGTTTTCTATTGGCTCTAAAAATGCCTTGAGCGATGAGAATAAATATCATTTTATTGATAAGCATTGTTCACAACACACATAACTCTCATCATATCTAAGATGTATTATTATTAAAACTCGAGTTCGGTAGAAAGTTCTACGACTTAGTTTTTTTTATAATCATTAATTATATTTAATAATATGCGTAGTATATTTTTGATGAATTTTATAAGTATAAATTTTTTTTATTTATTTCTTTTCGCACTAATGACAGGTGTTTTGTTTGAAGAATAATAATATAAATGACACACTTTACCAGCGTGATCATTTGAATAATTATTGAAGATATTAGCGAAAATAGAAAAAAAAAATATATTTATAATAATTATTAATAATTAATAATTATATTATTCAATTGAAAAAAAAAATAATAAAAAAAAACGTCAGCCAAACCGTTAAAAGGAATTACGTCATGACAAGTTCAGAAATTGAACGTGATGTCATTCATGTTGTATGGTCATTTCAATGGCATTGAGGAGATTCAACTGTTTACGTAAAAAATTTTCCTAATTTATAGTAAAAATAAAATTTTCGAATAATCATAATGAATATGATTTTTTTTTTTTGTCAATTTATATTTACATTTTTTTTTTTTTTGCTTTTTCTACTTGATTCAAGGCTAGGAACGATTTACTCGTAAAATATTTGGACATGACTTAAATTTGACTTTAAATTAGTTGAAATTATGGAATTTTTTTGCAATTAAAATCCAAGATTTTATATGAAGTCATGGAATCTTTGAAATAAAGCATTTTGTCTTCTTGTAAATCTCTGATTGACTACAAGATCTTTAAAAGCTAAATGAACAGTCGATCAATATTAATTTTAAATTTTTTGTCCACCTGGAATCCGAGAATAAATCATTCCTCAGCCTGGAGCCTTGTACCACCCACTTAAAATACATTTATATTATTTTTTATAGATTATACTAGTATCAAATATATACAAATACAATTCTAAGAATCCCAAAAAATACTTTGAACCTCAAAATGACTATGTACAAATTTACAAACCACTTTTTTATGTCATAAAAAAAGTGGATGAACGAAAGATGATTAAAATCATGATGATAGTAGTTAACACTTAATAACTACATAGAAGTGAAATAGCGTGTGATAAAATATATGAGTATTTATATATTAATAATTATTGTTAACGAGGAGCTCAACTAAAACCACTACTTTTTTACCCGATTTATATTATGTAGTATACATATAAACTAAACTAATTTGTGTATGCTGAAAATTTAAAATTGTAGTGTAAACATTTTTTACATGATTGTNAGAGAAAAACATAGTTAAACAATTTCGAAAATAATTATGTATTATAAAAGAATAAATAAAACTTACTTGGAGTTCTAAATCATCTGGATACTGTTGTACACGTTCACGACAAAGATTGACTAGTGTTGAATATTTCTTGTTGAGATTATCAAGATCATGGGCAACGTTGTCAACAGTTGTTATTGATTCTCTACGTTGACGTTTGATTGATGCATCCAATGATGGACAAATCTCTTCAAGTTGTTCCTTGAATGCCCTCAGTCTCTGCTCGTAAATCTATAGTTCGGTTAGTCCAGTTATTGTTAGTACAATTAGAATTTTAAATATATTTACAAAAATATCTACAGTTTTTTTTTTTTTTTTTTGCCATTTTAACTAGACAAATCAGATGAAATTGCTTCCATGAAAATCAGTGTGGTAAAAATGGAGTTAATTTAATGAATTATATTTTTAATTTTGAAATTTTCATGATAAGTTTTGTTATAATTTGCATAAATTTCTTTTTTAATTTTTAATAGAACAACAGTTTTTTTTTTTTTGATTCTACCACGCTGAATTTTATTTTCTTTAAATGACATGATTTTTTTTTTCTTTAGCTTTAAAAGAGTTTTTGAAATGTAAAGCTATAATGATAAACAATTTATTCCATCACCTCACCCAAGCACCATTCGATCATGCTACTCATTTTTAATTTCTATGTAATTTATTTTAGATTTTTTTCTTTTTACTATATAATAGTGATAAATGTTAAAGACATAAGCATAAGTTATTAGACAGAAAAGTAATATTTAAAAACAAAAAAATAAAACGAACCTATTTTTGATGAGTATAAAAAAATAAATATAAATATACATATACATAATTAATAGATAGAAAAAAAATAAATTAATAAATATACAATCATAATTGTAGAGTAGAAAATCGTATGACCATTTTTGTAGAAGTCGATACGTATATTGCAACGATTACATATTTCAATCGTTGTATTTGCTGAAAGGAAGGCGGCATTTAAAGAATAATCAACCAATGACTATGATAAAAAAAAAAATGAATAAAATAATAATAAATGATACATGAATGATTATGTACAGTGTAAAACTACTTAATAAACAAATCTAAATAACTATAATAAATCAAGCATTCACGCAACAATACATTCATTTCCATAGGCTTATTTAAATATTGCTGGCAAAATAAAATATATATGTGTAATTGATAATGACAATTTAATTATTTTTACCTTGCCCTCACGAATAAGTCTGCCACCAGTGACATTCACGGCTTCCATTGCTGGTACACGATCACAAACACGATTCAACAGGTTCTTGAAAGTAAAAAATATAAATTAATTAATTAATAAATTAAATGTCATGTTTATATTGATAGAAAATGATTTTTTTTATTACCTTTGTTGCTTCTAATTCAAGTGTCATATTTTGAACTGGTGATACAGTCTCAAGTTTATTAAAACTTTCATCAACAAAATCAACTTCACACTGATATGAATTATGATATTTTTGTGACAATGTATATGCAGTCTCAGCACTTCTCAAACGATCAGCCAATTGTCCACATATATTTGTCCATCTTGCATTTAAACGATTAACTTCAGCATCAAGACGATCCATATCACCATGTGGACCACGATGTTGTGGTCTTGATTTTTCAACTAATTTTCTGGCATTATGTGCATCATCATTTAATTGATCAATTGATACTTGTTGTTGTCCAATAGCATTTTGTAATATCATTAAATCTTCTAATATAATTTGTAAACTTTTAACATCTGCTGGTAATTCTGTATACGATGCAAGTTTAATTTCAAATTCTGATATTGCTGATGTATTTTCTTCAAGACCAGATAATACAATTTCAATACATTTTAATCTTTCAATATATAAACTACTGAGATTCCATATATGATTCCATTTACTCATAACATTATCAAGTTTATTTCTCATTGCTGGTGTTTTTAATGTTATACTACGGAATACTGATTGTACTTGTTCATAATCATTAACAAGTTCTTTCAATTTATCTTCAAAATCTTTATGTTCAAGTACTAAATGTTCAAGACTATCAAGATCTCTTGGTAATGGTGATGCAATACGTACATTTAATATTCTTTCAGCTTCATCAAGTGATTGTTGTAATGATGATACTTGATCATTAAATATACGTCCAGCATTTTTAGATTCTTCTTCAGCACGTGCACGTTTTTCAAAATCATCAAATAAACGATTAACATCATCAATTTCACGTTTTAATCTACGTAATTGTGGATCTGCTGGATCACCTTCAGATAATAACTTTTTAGCATCTTCGTTTAATGCTTTTCTAATTGCTGTACGTTGATCTTGTCCCATTGCTAAAAATTGTGGTAAATCCCAACCTTTAACAACTTTAATTGTTGCAAATATCATATTTTGACGTAAACGTAATTGTTTACGTTGCCAAAGACCAATTGAACGATCATATTGACGACGTAATCTTTCACAACTGTCAATTGCATCTTTATCGGGTGGTTGTAATGAAAAGCAAACACCAGGTACTGGTGATTCAATACCTTGTGAATTTTTAACACGCCATTTAACACGTCCAGAATTATCATATAATGTACATTGTTCATTTTTTTCAATCGATATATTAACTTGTTTATATTCACATATACATGTTACTTGTAATGGTCTTGTAACTGGTTGTCTTCTTTGTTTCATTGGTACAATTAATTTTGATTGTTCAACAAGACGTTGTACATTGTCACTATAACTATTAAATTCTTCACGTAATTCTTGCATACCTTTTAATAAACGTTCACCCTCATCAAGTGAAAAATCTGATTGTGAATATATTGTATTTAATATTTCATCACGTTTTATTATCCACTGTTCTGATTGTTGTATTTCTTTGAAAAATTGTTGACTTTCAGTTGCATGACGTAAATGTACTTCAAGACAAAGTGTTAATTGTAATAACCATGCCCATTGACTTTGCATTGCTGACATGTATGCTTCAATTGTTTTTGCACCAGGATGATGTTGAAGTACCAATGCACCACCACGTTCTTGTACTGCTGAGAATTGAAACTCTCGTTTCTCCAAATCACTCATGAGTGTCTATAAAATTAAAAAAAAAAAGAAATGAAAAATATATTTTCATTCATTTATTTGATAGTAATTTATACCAATTTTTGTTTGATTATTTTAAAGAAAGTTTGAGCAAAAAAATTGTTATAAATATATAAAGCTATTTTACAACAGTAAATTTAAAAAAAATTGTACTCAAAACTCTTTTAATGTATTTTTTACCTCAACTCCTGAACCATAAGTTTGCTTGAAACAACAACAACAATTTTTTTATTTATTTAAAAAAAAAAAAAAGAAGAAAAATCTTGAAATGCCAATATGTCAATATATCCTCAGTAAAATATTTAAATTAGTATGATAAATATAAAATAAATAAATAAATAAATTGTCTTACCTCATAGTACTGCTCAATACTTTGAACATTAAGATTTTTGTCACTCCAATCACGTGTTACTTCAGTATCTTCTTTAGTATTGAGCCAAACAAGTTCTCCAGTTGCTGATTGAATAAAATCATGTAATGTATCAAGATCAGATAAACGTTTATTTGATATTGACAATAATTCAGAATAAATTTTCTGTAATGTAGTAAGATGTTGACTATAAAGTTGTAATTCTTCAGCATGAAAATTATTTTTAGCATTAATACATTTATCAATTTTGCTATGAAATTGATCAATATTTTTATGTTCACGTTGATGTATATCATATTCATTCTTAACACTTGGTAAATCAGATCCATAATCACCATCTTGTAATTGTTTAATTTTATTTTTACACCAATCAATGCAATCATGTAAATTACGAAAATGTGGATTTGTATCAACTAAACGTGTTTCATGTACTGTCGTACGATGTTTTGTGACAACACGTTCTTCAACAGGAAATGATACTGCTGAAAGTGGTATTTCAAGACGATTGTGTAAAAGTGAACGCAACGCAACCCAACGATGATGTAATTTTTGTACACTAAAAAATATAAATAATTGAAATTTGAATCTTTTATTTATTGTTTCACTTCAATTAATTAATTTATACCATATATACTAATCAAATTACAATAAAAATGAAAAATAAATATTTACCGTTTGTGTAATTCAGCAGCTTGACTGTATTTACCCTCAGTAAGTGTATGAACATCTGTGAATATATTTTGTATTGAAATTTCTGTATTTCTAATGTCCTGTTCAAGTAAATCAACAGTGTGTTTAGCTTCAAGTGGATGAAGACGATCAAGGCGACGTGCTTCATCTTCAACACGTCTTTCAAGTTCCTCAAGACGATTGTCTGTTGATTTCATTTCACGATGTACTTTTTCAGCAAGTCTTTGTAAACGTTCCAAACTAATAATACATTTAAAAAATATAATATTAATAATTCTTTTTTTCTTTTAAATTTAATTAAGATTTAATTTAAATGCTTTTTATATTACCGTTTTATTTCATCAAGTACTGCTTGTTCTCTTTCTTGATGTATCATCATGAGACGATTCCAATTTTTATCAATAATTTCATATTGTAATTCTTGTTCAATATCAACTTCACCCATTGATTCAAAATATTTTTGTAAATCACGATATATATGAGCAAGACGTTGTTTATCACGATATCTAGCAGGTACTTCTTCATTTTTGAATTTTGAATTATCAGATGCAAGTTTTTTCATTTCAATGAGAGTTGGTGGAAATGCACGTTCTTGCATTATAACAATTTTTTCACGTATCCAAAGATGTAATGATGTTGCAAGTTCACAATATTCAGTTGAACGACGTTGTGCATCTGCATCATAGAGTGGATGAATTGGTGGTGGTTGTGGAAATACATCGTAGAGTGATGATATATACGTTATCAATGATTTCTCGTCCGGTTCGGGGGTATCGACATCTGTAACAATAATTATTATTTAAATTTACTTTAATTATATTTAATATCAGTAGGAAATTATTTTTAAATTATTCATTAATTTTTTAATGACATTATAAAATTTTATTTCTACAGGTAACACGATGATATAATGGGCAGGTGCAATTATACATTAAGTCACGGTATGTAGGTACAGACGGAAGTGGGTGTCTTGAGTACCGTGACCAAAAAGAAATGTGTGTGCCACATAGATGGATGAATGAGCCATTGAAATATCCAGCTAATATCATTTTTTCTTTTATCTTGTTATAAAAATAAAGGTGAAAAAAAACCATAAGATTTCATTTAAAATTATTCGTTAAAAAATTCAAAATTTTTTAGTATTTTAAATTAATATATAAAAAAAATAAATAGTAATTGAGTTGGTTGTTGGAATAATAACTCATTGTCGTAAAAATAAAAATGTAAATTAAAGTTGAATATTAAAAATAAGAAACAAAATATAAATAATAAATGATAATATCTGATTTTTATTATTGGAATATTTTCTTGTGAATGGTTATAAAGAAGGTATTGTTGTCGTATTATAACTTGACTCTTTTAACCTTCAGATTCTGGCTCGTGGTACCGAGACAAGATCAAACGATTAAAGAACCCTTACCGGTGTTGTTTACCTCGAGGGTTTTATATTAAAAATAAAAATAAAAAAATCATCAATTCAAAAAGTAACTTGAGTTTTAAAGACTTGGGTACCACACGACTGAGTATCATGGTTGAAATATCCTGAGGACAAATATTTCAAAACCAAATGATGTCAACGAATAATGTCTCGAGAAAATAAAAATATCCTGTAGCACATATTAGTGTGTTAAAGTATTTTTAATTAAAATTAATCATTGTATTATAATTATTTTTGCAAATTTAATTTTGTCGATATTTAAATTTAAAAAATGTTTATAAATCGCTTTGATGGATCTGTTATTTATTTATTTTTTACTTTCCAGTGGATATTGTTGTTGGGGGATATTTCTCAGGCAAATAATTTTTATTATTTAAAATGTTTATACAGTACCTTCGGGATCGAGAAGCCTTGTAACGCCATATTCTCTCTCTGCGACATAAAAAACTTGATGAAGACGTTCACGTGCTTGATAAGAACGAGCACTTCTCCAATCAATTAAATCTGGACGATTACGATGTAATATTGCACTAAATGCAAGTCCATCTCTCCATGAGCCAGTAAAATCTGATACACGGACACCAGGATAACGTGATGTTGTTCGTCTTGCCCATTGCAATAATGCCTCGCGTGCTGTTACATTTGGTTCCTGTCCAACTACTATATCTGATATCTAAAATTTTAATAAACACAAATTTTAAAACTTGCTTATTATCAAAATTCAAAATAACAAAAAATAACAATAAATAAATAAAACAAACTTGATTGATAAATAAATAAGCAAATTAAGCATTGACATTGTTAAAATTTATAATAAAATTATAAAATAATAATTCGCCTTTCGATCAAATTAAATAATACTTTTTTTTTTTTTTTGAATAAAAATTATAATATATGGTTTATCTATATATTGATCTAAATTTAAAATGATTTTTTAAATGATATTTCATGCAGTGTAAAATAAGGAAATCAAGACAACATCATCACCAGGAAGCAACTTGCAAATTAAATGATAGATCATTTAACCTGACCTATCACGATCATTTGTACTATTATTCTTTATGAAAATAAAAACTAAGGAACAAGAATAAATATACATAAATTTACTTAACAATTGTTTAGAGAGTTGTATATAAATAAATAATATTTAAATAGTTGTAAGAAAATATTTCATAAATATATATTTTTTTTAACTGTTAGATTATTGTTTTATTTGAAAAAAAAAAAAAAATTGCAAAAACGTATATTATTGTATTTATTTTAAACAAAAATTTCATTCATCTAACGGTTTTGTTTTATTATTGATCAAAGAAGGTTGTGTATATTGCTCTGAGGTTTGTTTTGTAAAAAAATCAAAAATTAAAATCAGCGTGCAATCGCATTTCCGTCTTGTGGATTGACATAATAGCTCATAATTATTTTATTATTTTTTTTTTATTTTTTATCCTACCATCCTACAATAATGCTTAAAGAATTTGTAATCATATAATTTTTTTATTTTTATTTTTTATTCATTTTAATTTGCAATAAAACTTGGTGTACAATTCATTCATTGTTATTTATTTTTATCGTCATTACCATATTTTTTTTTTCAACACTAATGACACGGGCCTTTTTAAAAAAATACAAATTTATTATTTTTAAAATCTTCAACATATCGAAAAAAACAAACAATTGAAATAAGTTATTTTATTTATTTTTTATCAAGTCATAATGTGATGATAAAAGATGAAAAATTATAATAAAAATAGTCAAAATAAAATACATCAATTATTAATGAAATATAATTGAAAGAAATATTATTAATAATTATTGAGTAAATTATTTGACATCTGCAGTATAACATTTACTTTTAAAAATAATAAATAAATTAATCAGAGTGTCATATGAAAAAGTAAAACAACAAATCATTTTGTTGATGATCAACTTGAACAAATGTCATTATTATAATTACATTGAATCAATGACAGTTTAAGATCACTTGAATGTCATCTACATGTCAGTGTTTGAAGAAAGTGGCCGCACAAAGTGACCCATAATAATGTTGATTAAAAAAATAAGTTTTAAAGAAAAATAAATAAACCACAGAGAAAAGTTTCACCATACGGATTTTATGGTTGGGCCATGGAGAACGTTATGATCGTTCATTTGTCTCCTTATGGGGCAAGATTGTCAGGTAACAACACTGCCATAAGAGTCGCTTTATGAGCTCATGACGTCAAGGTATGTATGTGGCAATAAAAAATATAAGAGAAATAAATTTAACGAGTGAGTGAGTATGGATGAGTGCCACACCAATTTCAACCAAGCAATTTTATTACACCTAAATAAATTCACATGCCAAAAAAAATCATAATAATAAATAAATAAAATGGAAGTAATATATGATATCGATCAAGCAAAATTAATAATACTACATCAAAAAAGTATAAAGTATTTTAATAATAAAAAAAAGTTATATGAATTTATATCTTAATCTTTATGCTGAATTTATATGCTTTTTTTTTTTTTTAATTTATTTATTTTTCAAGGAAAATAAAAATTAATTAAGGAAAAAAAAAAAAAAAAAAAAAAAATGAGTTAAGTTATGGTATTTAATTACAAAAGTGGGTTAATTGGCGTAGAAGATGATTTAATTAGGTTAACCACAAGTATCAAAAAGATATTTAAAAAAAAATGACAACTCGTTTGAAGAGTGTGATTCACCCGATTAAATTACGGATAATTTATCAACGAAAACCATCGTTTAAATATTTAACAAAAAAAAAAAAAATGAAAATATGAAATAAAAAATTATTAAAAAATAAATTAATGTTGATATAATAATGAATGAGTCATGGATTAATTTGATACAAGAGAAATTTGAAAATGGATTATGAAACTAAAACAAGGGCCTTGTGATAAAATAAAAAAAAAAACTGAGTAGGATGATATTGCAAGGTAATAACTGGGTAAATTTGACATTGATATAAAAAAAAAAAAAAATGATCGAGTGTGTGGGTGGCGGTTTGATAATACCCACGTAAATTTACAATTATTTTTATATTAAAAAAAAATATTTTTATGAGATAACTTAATAATTAAAATATATAATTGAAAATAGATCTGCATTTGTAAGTAGTAAAAACATGGCTATGAAAACAATTGTATCACCTTGTCCTAAATGGATGTAAAATAGCTGTGATGTTATTGAAAAATAAGTAAAAACAAATGGTAATAAAAAATGTATTTATAAAGATGATACTGAATAAATGATAATATCAATGAAAACATCACTCATTTACAACATAATCGAGTAAGTGTATTTACAGCCACACATAAAGTGAGTCTTGATCTTGTGGGTATAGAAAGTGTGCTCATGGAATCAGAGACCCAAACGACCAACATATTTTTCATTTATATTTAAATAAATAAAAAGTAAAATTTTCTTATTATAAAAACAAAAAATAAAAAAAAATGTGTGTGGTAAAGCAGAAATAGGATATTTATTTTTTCATTAAAATATTTAATATATCCAATTGCTTTTAATACTCAATATATACCATCAACAAAAGCTTTCGCTCAAGTGAAAATGAATATAAGGAAAAAAATTTATAAAAAACTGGTTTTTTATTCAACTTTTATATAAAATTCATTTTCATTTTTGTCTATTTTTATATTTAAATTAAATAAATTTTTGTTAGTTTATCGATTTCATATATTTTTTTGAAAAATTGAAATCTTACCCGGACACTTTTTGTTTTTGGTGAACTTTGAGTTGAACCTTGAACAACTTTACTGTATTGTTCAGCTTGAATGGATTTTATTTGTCCATGATTTGTTAAATCTTCAGCAACACTTTTTTCCTCACCACGTGTTAATGTTGTTGTTTTTCTAACAATTCGCGTAACAATTCTTCGAGTACCATTTTCACCGCTCTTTGAGGTCTTAGTCGACTCAATCGACGAGCCTATTTTTAATAATTTAAATTCATTGATGAAAAAAAAGAAAGAAAAAAAAAATTTAGTCAATGAATATCCAAATGACCTTTACTATAATTTATTCATTACACATTTATTTTTAAATTTCACGATAAATCATAATACGTACGAGATCCAGACAAATTATAATTCATTGAAATTGATGTAAAAAAAAAAACAAATATTTATATTATTATAAAAATGTGCAAGAAAAAAAAGGGACATAAAAAGTTTAAACAAATGCTAATTGGGTTGTCAATCAATATCAGTGACAAGAGAGATAAACTCATTTTTTCTACTTAATATTTTTCATTTCTGTGTCTGACCATATAAAGACGTGAGTCGCGTGGGCAAGATCAAGGTCGAACACGAAATCATCAGCTGTTTCCTATTTTGTCACGGAAAATATAATGAATTTTATAAATTAAAAATTACTGATCTATTTGAATTTGTTATTTATTTTTTTGTTTTTCATAATTTGAATTAAATAATGGACATGACAATTTATATTTTTCGCAAATTGACGTTTCAAGTTGATCAAGAATCCTTTATCATGAAAAACAAAGTGATTTATCTTATTTTTTTTTATTTTTTTCTTAATTAGATTATTTATTTTGAATTAATTTGAATTTTAGGAAGGTCTTTTTATTAGTAAAATCATTGGTCGAGTTTCACTTGTTTTTAAATGAATAAAAATTACTAAAAAACAGTTGAAACTTTTTAAAATTTAAATCTGAAATCATGTGAATTCATGCGAAATCACATGAAGTCATGAAATCTTTTATTTTCATGTCAAATTTTTTATGTTTAAAATTTATTCAAAGTTAAATAAAAATTCTGAATATTTTTTGAGATCTCATGAAAATCATGAAATCATTTGAGATTGTTTTTGACTTGAAATGATTTATAATTTTCCGAAATTTTATATTTTGTTTGGATCTCGCTGTCACGACTGTAGTTCCAAGTAAAAATCATTTGGATATTTAACTTCAATTTTAATTTTTCACCTAGAACTTCGGTTGATAGTCGACGTTTTGTATAAATTGCTTGCAAATCCGTTCCGCTAGGATTTGAAGCCGCAACATTGTCACGGTCGTCTTCTTCTCGAGTTCCCTGAACGAACAATCGTCCGCTCTTACTAAATCGGTACATAGACATTTTATAAATTTTTTTCTTCACTTATGTATTTTTTTTAAATTTAAATCAATTAATCTTCTTGTATTTATTTTTAATCATTGAATAATTTAGAAAAAAAAAAAATTTTATTTTGATTATTTAATATTTAAAAACGAAAACTTTTATATTTTTTTCTCAATGATGATCTCAATGATACATGTGCTCAACACTGTTGTGTACATTTTAGATAACACAGTTGATAAAAATTGAAAAAAAAAACCACTTATGGATTATCATCAATTCCAACTTATCAGAGACACTTTGAATAATGCACCAAAAAACGTATCACATGTGATAAAAAATTATCAAGCACCAATATTTTTGTGTAAAAATAAAAATAAAAAATCGTACACAAGAGTCGTTTAAAATGTCGATAATAACACTGAAATTAATTATCCATCACTTTGTTGGTATATTATTTTTAATTAATAAAAAAAACTCCAACTTCATCATTGAGTGATGAAAACACCCAGTGGTGTAACACCTTTTCACACAACAATGGACTAAACAATCTATTTCGAATTATATTTTTATTCGTTTAGAAAAAAAAACAACAATATCCAGTTTTTAAAAAAAATATAATAATGAAGAGAACCGATGCGCAACACGGAAAAATCAAAACTCGTTGTAAATTGTGTTATTCATCGAGTTTTTATGGAGAAAAAATTAAATATATTATTTTTATATTTGGAGGTGTTCCGGGAGAAATATTAACTTCATGGTTATATTGTTACCACCACTTCCATCACCACCTCCATCATCATCCTACCACGCAGAATGACGTCAAATAATCATATGAATAATTATTAATAAAAATAAAAACAATGTAATAAATTAAAAAGAAAATTTCATAAGGAAAAAAAAACAAAAAATCAAATGAATATATTTAGTTTACTATAATAATTTCTAAATATAAGAAAAAAAATTTTTTCTAAATATTTCAATTGTTTAATTTAGTAATTAATATTATTTCGAAATGATATAAAATTTCTACAGGTATTTCGATTGAACGCGAGTCGAGAAGGCACACGCGCAACTTCCCAGGGCCCGGCATTCACTGACTGTCGCTCAGGGGCTTCCCCACCTGCGCCGCCAAGCGGCGACCGGTGGCAAGTCTATCTCTCTCATCTTCAAGTACAACAAGAGTATGTAATAAGTACATGAATGTGTGTGGGGGGGCTTCTGATGGCTCAGGTAAGCTTGGAGTAGGGTAACAAAATACCGTGCACACAGGTGAGACACATTTATCCCTACTATTTTTAATCATTTTTTTTTTTTTGTTATCATCATTATTTTTTTATACTGCATGTATATATATATATTTTTTTCTTGCCTATATAGGTATGTACTTATGCTGCTCACATACACGAGACTCTTCTCCAGACTCTAAAGTCTCTTTGCCTCCTTCTTTTCCTCCTCCTTATGTATTTTTTATTTTTTTAAATTATTATTTTTTTTTCATATATTATTACTTATTCTCTCATCGCAAAATGCTCATGCACATATACATCACACCTTTTTTTTTTTCTTCTTCTTATTATTTATTTATATATTTTTTAAATAATGTTTTATTTATTTATTGTTATAATGTATTTCTATACAGTCGGTGATTTTTAAACGTGGGTGCGACGTAACAAGAATTTTTGAATCACCGATTTCTCGTCCTTCCTGGCCTTTTTCCTTTTTTGTATTATTCCACAATGCCAACACACACGATTTCCATGCAATCTGATTCAATTCAATTGCGACGAGTTGACTTTAAATAAATATTATATATATTTTTTTTATTTGATCTAAAATAGCCGTATTGTTTTTATTATTGTGGTTGATTTCATTTCAGGCCAACGCAAAAACATGATGATGATGACGGCTATTATTTTTGTGGGTGGAAAGTTGAGGTGTTCTTGGTGTGATGGTCAATTTGATCATCGTTAATGTGCTTGACAAAATAAATAAATAAAAATTCCAGACAGAAGATAAAATAATGATGTAAAGTTTAATGGGATTTACTGTGTCATCCTACTGTTTGTTTATTTTAAAAATATTTTTATATTGTTGTTGCTGTTGCTGTTGTTGTTGTATTTACCGAATGATGTTCATGTGCGTTAATTTATATTCACGCCTGATCGTTAAATAATTTATGGTGTTTACATCGACGTATTACTGTAATGAACGGCAAATTGCTGAGTGATGGTTTCACGACTTGTCTGATCGAACATTTCTCTTTCCATTTTTAGCGGTTTGCTTTATTACCATTATTTATTTTATGTATATAAATTTATTTTATTATTAGTCATTTTTCTCATTTTGTTCATGCAAAGGATAAAAAAAACTTGGTAATTGTTTTAGATGTTATTTTTTACTGTTGTTTACTGGAACTGTGACATGTGCTTCCGGTCAAAAGTGTATATAAAAGTTAAAAATTTATATTAATTTAATATCTATATTTTTTTTTACTTTGACAGTTTTTTTTCATGTTTTCTAGAAGAATATAAATTGCTTTGAACTAAATTCAATGAAAAGTGCGTTAACGCGTATTTAAGTTTGTCGTCGATGCGTCTTCGTCATCATTTATACCTGATACGGTCGGAGTCTTTTTTTTTTTTCTGTCCTTCTATCTAGAAACATATAAAATTACGTAATGGCCTGGTTCTTTATATTCTTCAACATTTTAACACGTTGTTTTTTCATATACCTTTACTTTCCAACTACGTTTTGACTTAATTTTAAAATTTATATAAAATGTAATCATAATTTTCTCACGAGAGCAAATTTATAGGTAGAAAATTAGACTTAATAAGTAGCCAAATTACAATATAATAACAACAAGATTTTAAACATAATAAAATTTCGAAAAGTGATTCAGGAAGATTCTAATTAGAAGAAAAAAATTTCAAATTAAAATTGATTGAACAATTGATTTCAAGTCAAAAAAAATATCAAATGATTTTTATAACTTCAACGGTTGCAAATGATTTTATAGATTTTTAAAAAATCTTTGAAATAGTCGAATTCAAGTCTCGTAGAAAATTCAAAACTAAATTAAATAATAATTGGATAATGAAATAGTTTTAGCCATTTTTGGAAATGTTTTAGCTGTGTATAATGGTTGATAAAATAGTTGAAAAATATTCCTTCTGTTTGTTCGACTGTCCAAGACATTTTAGTCAGTCAGAAATGAATATAAAGATAAAATTACTCTTCACAAAGATTACAATTCATATGATCTCAGTTGAGGTTTTGATTTGAAAAAAAAAATCCATAATTTCATTCAGTAGTAATATCAATCAAAGCTGGAGCAAAGATTTGATTCAAAGGATGAATTAACTTCTTTCTCTTCCATGAAAAAAATTAAAATAATCATAAAGAAAAATGGTAAAATAAAAAAAATTAAAATGAAAACATGTGTTTTTATTTAGGGTAATTAAGTGTTAATAATTAGAATAAGTGCCAGAGCATTGAATACGAGAATAAAAAAACTTAAAAAGAATGCAAGTAGACAAGATTGTTGATATAGATATCAGTGTACTCTTTTTTGTATTTTACACCGACTTCCGTTTTGATATTTATTTTTGAAATAAACTTACGTATCCAATTTCTATGAAAGCTTCAGTCTTTTTATTTTTTTTATAATATTCACAAGGCAGTAATGAAATTTCTGTTAAAATCATCATTAAAAACTTCAAGCCCATTAAAACCATTGTATTTGTTTTTCTTTATAATAAAAATAAAGTTTGTAAGACTTCATAAGATGTTTTATTGGCTGAACAATTTAGGAACAATTCAATACATACAGTCGTATCAATCAATAAGAAAATCTTATTAGAAAAAACTAAAAAAATTACAAGAGTATTGTAAAAATTTTCCTCGAAAGATAAAAAAACTTTTTTCATTGCAAAATCTTTCGTAATATAAACAAAGTTCAATATCACGATATTTTCCATTTGACCCAGTTGCTTTAAAAAAAAAAAAAAACAACAAATTTACAATTGTAAAATGCAAATGCTGAGATTTTCTATTTTTTTTTTTATTTAAATACAAAGTAAGCTACTAAATTAGCTGCCGGAAACGTAAGAAGAGTCTTAAAGATTTTCTTATTCTCTCGTGAATTGTTGTTGGTGTCTCTCAAAGAACAAAATATATTTAAAAAAAAAAAAAAAATCTGGCGTTGATAGTCGGTACCGTTATAACCCAGGCACGGTATATTTATGTCTGGATAACGAGGATCCTGGGGGCTTCATCGTCAGCCCAGAAGATGATATGAAATACGACAAAGATGGATAATGGTTTTACTTGCTTCAAGCAACAAGCTAAACACTTTTATCAAAAAAATATGACATTATTGTGCAGAAAAAAAGATGAAAAAATATACACACACCTTTCAAAATACGAATGTAATATTAAAATTTAAAAAAAAATAGTAAACAACAAGTTAACTGATTTTAAAATGTATCGAAAAAAAATAGTCTCTATTCTTTACGAGTATTCACCTGTGTATTGAAATAAAAAAAACCGTTTGATTGATCGGCCTGAGGCTAATCAAGTTAACTTCTTTGCTATTATGTAAGAATTATATTACGGGAAATCAAAAATGACAGACATGAGTGTTGGGGAAAAAAAAAAGAAAAAATATTGAATAAATAATTTTTTTTTTTAAATAAACAACATGACCTTGAACCTGTAAAAGATATTTTTCATTAAAGTTTATCTCACAGGTTCAAGCGAGGATCATCTTGCATAAAACAAGTTTTTCTATTCAAAATTTACTATATGAAAAAATTATTATTTTCATGGAAAATAACTGATGTGAATATTTAGATTATCAATTCAAAATATAATATTGTTGGATAGAAAATAATGATCATGATTTAATATGCAACGACACCCACATATTTGTGTGACAACAGAAAAAAAAAAAACCTACGCAAAATATTTTACACTTTGATTTAAAAAAAAAGAGACAAACATCCAAAAAAGGTTTGATGAAGTAAATTAAAATTTTTATATACTTTTAACTGTAATGACTGCAATTAATAGCCAATGCAATTTAATATTTAATAATTTAACATGTAAAAATATATATATTTATGTTCATAACAAGTTAAATAACAATAATTTTTTTTGTGCGTTATTTTACAAACTCCATAATGTTTTTTCAGTTATTTTGTTTCGGGACAAAAAAAATTACGAAATTCTTTGAGAGTTTCGCGTTACTTTGACAAATAAGGCAGGTATAAGTCGATTGCAAAATTTTTTTTATTCATTAGGGTTGTGCATTGAAAAGTCCGTGTGATCAGTAAGTACAACACACACACTTTTAATGCCACACTACCTTGACCGATAAAGGGAATATGAAAAAAAAAAATAAAAACAAGTTTTGTCGCACGTCTGATTCACATTTAGGCTCTTCGTTAACTTGTTTTTTAAAAAATAAAATTATATTTATTTTGTTGTTCTTTTATATTTTTTATACTTTTTAAAAAAATTTTTATTTTTTTAATCCATTTTCGGGTTGTTTTATTTTTCAATTCAATGGAACAAACAAAATGATGGCAATAAATGAATCAATTCGTACAAACCGCACGTACAAAGTGAAATTTCTATACTGTCTTTAAAAATATATAGTCCTACGTGTTCAGGGAATTTTTTTGGCATACATAAAAGTTAAAAAAATTTTAAAATTATACAGGCATCATACTTGAGGAATAATAAATATTATTAGGACATCATTAACAAGAATATAAAAAATATATATGTAAATAAAAAACAATCTAATTTAACGTTAACATTTTTCAAAATTTTGTTTTCGAATGACTAGAGTTGTTTAATCAACTTTAATTGATCAAACAATAATGAAAAAATTAACTTGTACTTAAAGCATACATTATTACTTGTTTGTTGTTTTTGTTAAATTAATATATTCAATTTGTGATTTACGTGCAGTGCTTAGAGGTGGCGACAGCTCAAACGAATGCAAAAAAAAAAAAGTTGTTTTTTTAAAATAAAACGTCGATACTGTAGGTATTTTTTTTTTAACCATTGGTAAAAAAAACTAACTGAATTAACAATTTTTGCATTGCTTTTTTTAAAGGTACATTCTTAGCTAAATTTTGTAGGCGTGTCCTAAACAAAATTCTATGCTTTTGACATTGAAGGTTTTGTCATACCAACCCCACAAAACCAAAATTTTGAACTTTTCGTGTTTATTTTTTTTGCGTTAACCATTTATTTTTACCATTATTGGTCAATGTTATGCAATATATTTCCATAGAAACCAATTATATATTGATAAAAAAAATTATTCTATAATATTTATTCATTTCAATATTGCTCACAAAATTTTTTTTTGTTAGTATGCATCAATGATTTGCATTAATATCAAGTTTTTTTATTTATATATAATTAATATTAATATTTATTATGAATCTCAATTTTATATAGTTAATAAAAACATTTTCGAATAATATTTCCAATAATACTTGTATTTATATGATGCTCTATTATTTTGTAGTCAAGTTTCTTTAATGCAAGTTTAAATTTTCCCGCTCTTTAAATATTTCCCAGTTATCAGTAAAAAACAAGTTTTTACCACATATTTTTGATTAATTCTCAAAAATTAGATCTAGAACCCCATATGAACCAGATATCAAAAAAATTCCTCATTATTTTTACTATTATCTATCAGTTTTTCAATATTATCTAGTACCTAAAAAAGTCATTAAGTTATGATCGAAAAAATTTCAAACATCCACTACCACAAGAGCCCATGTTTAGCCTCTCTAAAAGTAGCCAACTTTAATTAATCATTATATAATATTTCACGAAAAGATTCAATTACATACTGCATAAATTTAAAGAAATTCTAATATTCGAGGGGTAGCTAAGAATGTATCTTAAATTCAAGTAAAAAATAATTAAAAATATAATGAAACATTGCTCTAGCAAAAAAAAAATGCTTTTCTTTTTATTTTTCGGACACTATAATGAGATTTTGGGAAGAAAAAATAAAACTTACCTTTCTTCGCCATCTCTGTGCAGTGTGAAATAAAAAAAAAAAAACAAATTGATACTTTTAATATAAAACCGATTAAACAAATGATAGACCGTTGATATTTTTATTGCAGTTGAAAAATTTGCAATCAATTGAAATAAATGAAGTTGTTAAAAACTTGAGATGGAAAAAAAAAATGATGCCCATGAATGAAGAGACTTTGAAGAAAGACAAGTGCACTTTATAAGCATGTATTTTATTTTTTTCTTTTTCTAGTAAAAACACAGAGTTAGTAAAAGAGATGCAGTATAAAATTGCGATGAAATTATTTGATAAATAGAAATTCAGTGGGACGAGGCAGTCATCTTGAACGAAATGATGGCTATCTTTATTACACAGTGACATGATGCGAACACTGCTTGCCTCTGTGTCTCAGCATAACACAGTGCAGTTACGGAACATTTTTTTATTTTAAATTATATCTCGTATGCATTTTTTTACCCGTCATGTTAAAGTGATGGTACATCATATCTTTCAACAGGAGAATTCAAGAAAAAAGAAAATGAATTATAATAATTCGTATATAAAATTATTATTTTTATTATTTTTTCAATGTCATAAAAAGAGCAAAAAAAAACCGTATTTTTTGACCACAGAGAGTAAAGAAGATTTATTTCAAGTTGTTTCTTCAACAATTTGAGGGTTTTTTAAATTGGTCGTCACTCCATAACAGGTTGAAAAAATTTTTTTCTTTAAATTTGTATTAATGGATAAAGATGCTGAAGAATTTCCACTAATATGTTTAAAACATCCTGAACACATACTTTTGGAATATAATATTTTGGTAATAAATAATTATGTCCGGCCAAAAAAAAAAAAAAAAAATATCCTGTAGCATGTATTAGTATCAAAAACATTAATTATTTTTCGATACAATTAATCGTTATAAAAATTATACACGCGTAGTAACATATAAACATAATGACTTGATGACGATTTCAAATGTGTCCAAAATTATATGACAACAGTATACACAATAAATAAATAAATAAATAAATTATATTGCAATATTTAACAATTAATGTATTTATTTTTTAAATTTACTCTTATCATATATCTTGGATACATTCAAAATTAATTTATTTAAAAATAAATAAATTAATCATCGTGTTTTAATGACTCAATGTTATTATTTTTGCAAATTCAATGTTACCAATGTTTTAAATATGATATGAAATGTTTGTTTTTTTTATTTCATTTTTTTAATTTATTATGACAAGATAATTATTATATATCTTTGATGAATCTATTATTTTTTTGTTTTACTTTCTTGTAAATATATTATTGTTTTCAAAATATTTTCAGGATATTGTGACCAAGATGTTTGGTCATGTGATTTTTTTTAATGAGTCGTAACTAAAAAGACTTTTTGCAATTAGTCAATTGGTTAATTTTTTTTTCTAAAATTTTTACAAGTGTTTAAATAAACTACCCTCTGAATATAACGTTTTTTTTACAATTGCTGCAAAAATACCATACAATGATACTCTAAAATTCCTCAGATTGTTTTTTCAACACCCCACAGCCTTCTCTCATAATTTCATATCATCTTATCTTTGATAAAAAAAAATATTGTTGTCCAACATTATTGTTATTACATTTTATTATTGCTTATCAGTCAATAGTGATCTACTGCAGTGTGCTGGAATCAATGCAGAAGCAAGTAACAAAGCGTGTGAAAAATAATCTGATCGAAAGGCGAAACGTATCTGATATGAAATCTAATACCAACGGATTTTATCTCTTTAAAATGTATTTTTTTTTTTTTATTCATCACTATTTCTACTTTTTTGTAATTCTTGTTTGTTTTGATATTTATTTTTGTTAAAAGATTATTACTAAAGCCAGAAATCAAGGTTAAATAATATTTTCGACTTACCTGGAAGTGGAGAATAATTGTCCATATCAATCCAAGTGTTAACTTTGGATTACCATCAACGATATCTTCAGCTCTAATATTGACAAGTTTTATATTTTTATAACGTAAAAAATCCAGTGCCATCTGCACATTTTGTAGCATGTGAAAACGCATTCGACCTCTTTCCCGTGGCTGTAAACAAAAATAAAGAAAATATAATATACATATAATGATAATAATTAAATCAATAAAAAATTAAATGAATGAAAAATATAATAAATCTTCAAATCAGTTAATTATACTGCAAAAAAAAAAAAAAGTAAAATATTTTTATTTTTGAGCTGGCAGTTGATTTGCGGCAAAGATATTGAAAGAAGAAGAAAAATATTCTCGGCATTCGTCCAATTAAATTCACAATATCGTGGATAATCAGTATACACATGGGCAACCTAACTGATAACAATCGTGTGTGTGTTTACATTGTACAATGTACATGTTGTATATTTGGCAATGACTTACATATCGATTGTATAAATTTTATGCAAGTTTGATTATTCAGAAAATTTAATTGTCAGTTATATTTGCCCTAATTTTATTACAAATGAGTATTCATAAGTCATAACACAATAGTCAAATTTAAATTAACTTTTCATGATATTACGTGTTAGTTGTATCAATTAATGTCAAATTAATTTTTTAAAAATTCACAAAATAATAATTAAAGTTTTGATTTTTTAATTTTACTAGACTGCGTAATGTAATTATTACTCAATTCAGATAAAAAAATAAAATAAAAAACTAAATTATTCATTTAATGTTAAATAGTCAATAAAAAAAATAATAAATCAAAATTTATCTTAAAATTTATTATCATTTTATGAAAAATACCGACACGTAAATTATTCAGAATATTAACATGAACAAGTTTAGACAATGATTAGCTTTTTTTTAATCTTGCAAATTAATAACATCTTGTTTTAATGTATTTTTTTATTCTAGACTATTAATAAATATGTTGAAATATACATAAAAAAATAACCAATTGCATACATAACCTAATTTGTAGTTTTTATTTCTTCAAATTTATTTTAAATCTTTTTTATTTCATCATTTTGTTGGAGAAAAATTCACTATCGGAAAATTGTCTTTAATAAATTACTAAGTCGGTTAAATAGTGTCAATAATTTTAATTAAAAACATCAATAAAAATTAAAAATTTTTGTGCTTATATTCAATTGCGGTATTCTAATTATAATACGTATCTTGAATCCTTCGTATAACTTGAACAATAATTATTTCATAAATCACGAGTAGGATTATCTTCAAATTTAAAAATCATAAGTGAAATTATTACATAATTTCAACAGCTTAAGAACTGCACATAACCAGTGTTATATTTAAATGTTATACGAGCTACCTTAAATCTAGTTCAAGTTCAGCTGCAGTTACCATGAAGCTACTATAAAGTATTATCTTTCAAACTATGCGTTACGTGGAATTTATCAGAAGTAGTCAGTTTCACATTGTTTCTATGTATACAACGATTAATATTCAATTACATCAGTATATGTATGTTGACAGAGATATAAATACTCGCAAAGAAAAATAATTATCAATGAAATTAAATCAGATACTTTGATCTCAAAGTTCGCAGAAATTCAGTAGGTATATATAAACAGTGTAAAACCGAGTTAATTTACCGTCAATTTATCTCATGTACATACATATTAATAAAAATATATAAATGCATAAAATAAAATATCCCCTTTTTTGCTTATCCTTCTGCCGATTAAGGATGACCGATCGCGATCTGAATGATCGTGCAAATAATTGCTCAGCAAATAGGTTAAACAGTACCGCGATCGATGAATTTGTCTATGCAATAAAAATTCTAGCTTTTTATCAAATTGTAAAATATAAAATATAAAAACTTACAAGATGCTCGCCAGAGAGTACTTCCAACAGAGATATAAGATTGTGCCCGTCCCGCAGGTCCTCGAACAAGTCGCCAACATGTCTGCTTGCCTGTAAATAAAATTATATTAAACTCTCATTAATATATTGTAAATATATTTATTTATTTTTCAAACACATTAACTTTGTGCAATATAAAAAATTACATAAGAAATTAAATTATATATTGAATGTATTAATCAGCAACTCAATACCTATTTGCAAATGAAAACTGTAACGTAAAATTTGAAGCAAAAAAAAGTGGTATAATTATACATATAATTAATGAAAATTGTTATAAAATTTTAATGAAAATATTTTTCAGTAAATGGATTGTCAAATAATTATAAAGTAAATTTTAAACTTTCGAGTTACATGCTATTCTCATTTTGTCACGTTCAATTTCTTAAAATTTTTTTGCCATTCCACACAACAGATAATTAATGATAATTAATTAGCAATCAAAGAAATTTATAAATGCAAAAGAATAAATAAAAAAAAAAAAAATTAAGGTTCGATGGGGATATCACATAATTTTTGTACATTAAAAAGTCATGGCAACAGATGGGGGAAAAAAATATTAAATATCGTTTTATTTTTTTCACCATTGCAAGGATTTTTTCGTAAAATGAAAAAAAATTAATATAAATTAAATTAAAAATTGCGAAACAATAAATGTGAAATAAAATTTATTACTATAATAAACAATGACATAATATTTGTAACAAAAAAAAAAATGTTTAAATGTAAAAAAATGTGATGAGTCATCACTGATGACATAATGTTAAAAAAATTAACAACAAATATGCAGGAAAAAGGTGAGAAAATAATAACAACGACTAACGATTTGGAACAAACCACAAAAATAAATAAAATTAACACACAAGAGGAACAAACTTACAGCTGGAGAACAGCACGGTTGATTATTGACGATAACACACACATGTAAACACGTGTAAGTCTGTAAATAAAAGTTATTTTATGATAATAAAAATGGCACATTCGATGATAAACAATAAATACAAGTTATTGATAAATAACATTGTTCAAATGAATCTGTAAACTTATCATAAATCGTAAATTTATAAATTAAAAAAAACAAGAAAATATATGTTAATTGATTAGTAATTAATTTCAATCATACCTTGACGTATTTCCAATGCTGATTGTAAGCATGAAAAATTAAAATTAACAATAATTAATTAATGATTAGTCAAGTTATTTATTAATTAGTATAGCGCAATATATAAAAAATGAATAGAAATTTATGTTTATTATTTCAGGTTTTTGGCGATAAATATTTCAACATTGACATTTTTATCGAGACAGGAATGATAATATTTATATTAATAAATATACATCGACATTGGTAATGATTTTATTTTTACACTAACTAAAAAATAAGAAATTAAAGAATAAAAATATTAAAAGAAAATACAATGAGTTAAAATGATGAAAACTGGTGTAAATTTGTCACGTTAAATTTTATTTTTTAAACTATAATTTGTGTGGTAAAACTATATTATGAATACAGTTGCAAAATTTATAATAATGTTAAATAAACTAATGATACGCGATATGAATCAATTTTATGGAAATAAAAATATATTCGATTAATAAAATCAAACTCGTTGAAAGTTACACCCCAAATAGTAATGTTATTTTTATTTTATTTCGCGTGATTAGACTGTATTTAACAATCTCATTAACTTGAAAATAAAAGAAAAAAAAAAAAGAGTTTTCATATTTATAAATGAAACTATCGGTTACATATACGTAACATCATAAACCAGAGTGAAAACGAGGAATGAAGAATTAAATGGAGAAATAAAATTCTTCAAATATCCAATTCGGTAATTTTCAATTTATTTTTATGTATCTGCATTCCGTAAATTCAATTGACAACAATAATACATATCACAGCTTTCTGTGTCTTGCAATATTTGTTGCAAATGTTTTTATCATTGAGAATAAAATAAAAATAAATAAAGTATATAAAATTTGTTTTGAACAATTAAAACATTATTTAGACCATCGAGAGTAGCAGTAAGAAGTTTAAGAATTAACTATATATATGATCATTTTCCTATTTGAAAAATATATTTATAAATATTAGCATTCATAGAGAATTCAAAGTTAATTTATGTTGCATTAATTTGGGCTCAGTTGTGTTTCATTAAAGGTGAGGATTCTTGGTTTGTCAAAAAAATAAATAAAAAATTCAAAACTGATAATTAGATTATACGTCAATAGGTAAAAATTTTCAACTCATTTTTTTTTGCGTAGAGTTGTTTAGAATGTGAATTTATAAATATGTAATAACTGATAAGTTTTAAAAATTAATTTTCAAAAATAACAACCAACAATCAATAATTGAAATAAAAAAATATTTACACGAAAAAGCCAATTATCAATTAGTATTTTCCAATTTTTTAATGTTATTTTCGAGATTTAGCACACAAATAAGTCGACATTCCTGCTAACCTTTAACAGAAAAAAAGTAGATAGAAACTGATCTTATTTTTGGAAATATAATGAATATAACTATTGAGCAAGTATAAAATAGAAAAGAAAACAAACCTAACCTAAAATTTGTCAATTTTTATAAATTTTAATATCTCATTAAATTATTATTCAAATATATATTAATATGAAGAAAAATTCAAAATTATTCAATATAAAATATTTTTTTCCTTTCTCTGTATTATTTAACAAATTGTGAAATTCAATGACTGGTAAAATCAACTAAAAAAAAGACAGTGCACCCACTTGTCGTTGTAAATTGCGAAATACAATTGTAAAAGGTATAAATAAGTATATATTAAATAATGAATGAATAAAAGAGTTGTGGAGGGTCCAGATAAAGGCAGGGCAAAAGTTTAAAATTTGTGGGCGATCGTAAAGTCAGTGTATATATAAGGTGTCCGAATAAGGTCAGAGACTCAGGAAAAGGCAGCAAATGTTGCGCGGTGGTTTTATACTGTGTGTGGGCGATTTGAAATATCACAGTTGTCGGTGGTGTGTATGTGTCAAACGTTTGTTGGTTATTTAAAAAAAAAAAAAAGAGACACCATGGTAGACCAAAAATGATGATAGAAAAAAAAAAACTATAAATTAACAGACAAAAAAGTAAATTTCATCAAAAAAAACTTGATGACAAATTAACAAATACTTTTTTTTTTCACGAAATGAAAATAATAAATAAATCATAATGAGTTTATAATGCCAAAACAAAAAAAAAAAAAAATAACCTATAACGGATTACATGAAGGCAAAAACTTGTTAAAGGCAAAGAAAATAACGATTGTTCCCATGACCTTGTTTTCCGCACGTTTCAGAATCCGTTTTAGCAAATTAATGAGCTTCTTCTTCAGCTACAATGTATATCTTATCCCAACAAAACAACTATGTATATCATCACATATTTATTTCTTGATTTTTAATTTTTTTTTCTGTGGAACATGTAAGTATATATCAATCGATAAAAAAAACTAGAAAATTGATCTTTGATTATCTTGACTTGCCCATTGATTTGGGAAAGATGGTTAATTCTTCAAGTTTAAACACATGTTAACAGTGGGAACAATTAATTTTATTATCTAATGATCTGTTAAAATTGAAACATATATGTTTGCTTTTTTTTTTTTGTTAGTTTGTAGTTTAACAAACTACAAAATAAATGGTCGAATGTTAATTCAGCATTTATGTTTCTTATTCTAACTTTGTATCTTTTTGCAATGTTTTTTTTTTTAATATTTCGAATCGATGTGTGCTTAAAAAATGGATACACAATGGAGGAAAAAGCAAATGACTGTAAATGAACTTTCAAGAAAACTTTGTGGATATTTTAAATTTATATTTATATGCAAACACAATTTTGCCAGTTTGTGTATTCATCCTCAAGATGAGGGCCACATCGTGCGGCTCACTTTTGAGTCCATAAGCCAAACAGGATGGCGCTACGTCAAGTGAACGAAAAAAAAAAACAGCAACATTGTATATATTATATATATAAGGAATGGAATGTGCCGATAAAGACTCGTTTTAGCGTGAACAATGTGTTGGCACAGCCTCCGGAGTTGTGTGTATCCACACTTCTTGTCTTTTCTCATTTCATTTTTTTTTTCACAGCCTTGGCCATTAATATTACCAAAACAAAATTACCATATGAAAAATAAATATATTTGACAATAACAATAAATACATACGAATATTGTTGATAAAAAATTAACATCCTTTAAAAGACATTTTAAAAATACGACAAAAAATAAAATATCATCAAAAAACCATCATAATTAACTGCTTTTATAATGCAAAAAAAAAAAAACTGTCGAGCCATATTTTTTTTGCGAAAGAATATATGATATTTAGCCGGATAGTGAATAAAAAAATTAGGATTACTTTTTTTATTTATAAAGCATAAATATAACTCCTTTTTTTTAAAAGATCAATTAGTACATCGAGCGAAATTCGGCTAATGGAAAAGAGCCATAATCGGTGGATGTTAAGTGGCGCCCAAGGATTTTGAAAAAAAAAAAAATAAATAAATCTATCAAAAGGCCAAAGAAGTTATATTATAATATATATATATATCATTTATTTTTTCTGGGGTATGATTAATCTACTTGTTTGGACAAAATGATTTCATGAATTTATCAATGAAAGTTGATTGGCCGTATTAGCATAATATTATAACTAGTTCGCCCACATCATAAAAAGTCAATATAACGCAATCACATGAAAATGATTTAGAAAATATATTTAATTTAATAATAACTCTATAGGTTGCACCAAGTATGTTGACATTAAATAACACAACAAAACGAGACAAAAAAATAATGAAAGCTCTAGTCGAAGAATAATAATAGTTTAAGATGCGACCTGTTTGGCCAACTTAAAACTGTAATAATGAAATAATAAATTGATCGACAAAAAAATGATATATACCTATCCACATATATATAAATGTATATTGGTGCAATAAAAGGATAATAATAAAGGAAAAGAAAAAAAAAGAAAGTTAATGATTTGATGAACTGATAAAATTGCTATATAAAAATAAATGGAGGAAAAAGAAATAAATCTTACGAATAATATAAGTAAATGGCGAAGAAATTTAAAGAAAGAGAATGAGAAAAAAATTGAGGAATTTTTTTTAATATTTCTAAAATTTTAAAATTGTAAATTGATTGGAAAAAATTTTCTGATGATTAAATTAGTAGATGAATATTAAACGAGGCAAGTTGTAGTGATCAGTTGAAAGTTGGTCGATGAAGCTATCGCTAATTGCAAAATAACCTGAAGTCGAGATGTAAATTCATGAGGGAATAGATTGGAAAGCTGGAACTCTTCGTAATAAACTTGTTGCAAAAAACTATTTCGTTATATATACGAATGAATAAAATTACAAAAAGTTCAATCGTTAAAATCATGAGAATTATTTTATAACACACGTGTTGAGAATAGTTATATATTCAACTATTTATTGTCATTTGACAAGTATAAATAGTAATAAAAAATAATTTACTTTCTATCTATTTGTATTTTTTGTGGCATTTTGTTCTTTGTAAAAGCGAAGCCAATTGCCACACCTTTGCGGATATATATCAATTTTGTCAAATCACTGTGTATTTTTCTTTATGGATTTCCAAGTGGATAAAGTTTATACAAAGCGTTGATTGTCAACTAAAGTTTTAGGTGGATTACACTTATAACTTTGAATTACAATATTAACAACAAAATCCGGACGGAACGAAATTCCAAAAAGTGATTCAGTCGGATTCTAATTGGAAAAACAATTGATTTCATTTGATTTCAAGTAAAGAAAAATATCAAATGATTTCAATAAGTTCAAATGATTTTATGGATTTTTAAAAAATCTTTGAAATAATTGATTTCAAGTCTCGTAGAAAATTCAAAACAGTTTAGTACTTTTATTCAAATTTGAATAAATTTTGAATAATAATTGGACTTGAAATAGTTTTCTTACTTTTTCATAAATAAAAGAGCCATTTTTGGTGTTTCAACTGTATAATAATTGATAAAATCGTTAAGAAATATTTCTTCTGTTCATTCGACTGCTCAAGACATTGTATAGTCAGACTTTTAAAAAAGGTTTTATAGTTTTTACTATTTGAATGAAATTTGTTTATCCAAAATCGAATTGGAGTTAAAATGGACCCACAATTTGACGAATAAACTGTCCCTCACATATGCGTGTGTTGGTTATTTCGATTGAGTCTGTTTCAACATCTAAGTGGTAGCAGTAAACTTAGATACAGTAAAATTCTGCAAATAAATCAAAAATATTTAAAAAAAAAAACTAATAATCCTAGAGCGACGTAATAAACGGTTGCGTGAACGGAAAATTCTAAAGGTGGTATTTTATACGACCTCGTGTAAATTCATGTATGCATAAAACGATAGAGTCTGATACCGTCGATAAAACCGGTCGTTGCCTTTGGGTGTTATCTTCGTGTTCCGTGGGAAGTTTTACGTCAAGAAAATTTACAATAAAAATTATAAAAGTGTGCACCTCAGTACGATTAGACATAAATGTTTTTTTTTTGTTAATTTTTTTATCGTCACGTATTGAAGAATAGTTAACAGTTTTAATTCAACTGACTGTATATGATTATGAGTCCCCTTCAGGCAACAGATTAAAATTGAAAATATATTTTTATTTAAATGATAAATGAATTGAAAATTATAAACATATGTTTAAAGTGTTTAGAAAATAATAGGATAGTTATTACAAAAAATTATAAGCAAAGTTAAATGTTGCAAAAATATTGTGGGATTCATTATTCAGCAAATCTGCAAGTTTTTTGTTGTCGTGGTCGATTTCACGCTACAAAGTACAAGTACGTTTTGCACAAATTTATTCTATATATCTTGTATAAACATATGTATATCTTTTGCACACTCGTACTCGTATAATTTGTAAATCGATGCCACAAAGATTAATGCCAAGACCACGCCTTGATAAGTAGTAAGGGGCTGTATTGACCCCAGGGGGGCTAAAGCTTTTCTCTAATCGTATTAAAACAACCACCCAAGTACGTACCCTATGGCGATTAAAATATAAAAATAAATAAATAAATTTTAAAATAATAAAAAAACGAAATAAACATATAATTCAACATATCAGTTAGAAAGTCCAATCGTAAAGCGAGTTATTTGTAGAATTATTATCAAGACTGAATATACAGAGTGTTTGTAGCATGTGTCATGCATGCATGTCTGTTTTTTTTTTTTTTTCTTCCACAGTAATATTATCATTTTATTTTTAAAGTTAATTTTATTGCCGGAAATGCCAAGGTTCCAGTTATCATTTGCGTCAAGCAACTTATTATATCAGCATCTCTGGAGCATTAGGATTGAGTCTCATTTCTCAAATTAAATAAACAGTTGCTGTCTCGAGTATAAAATTGTGTCAAATACGTTGTAGAAAGACTTTTATTTTTACCTAGTACTTTAAAAATATTACGCGCCTTAGAAATATTGACGTCACTAAAGGAAACAACTCGTTGATTGAAGAAAAATTTTAGTGAAAAAATAAATACCTTGAAGATGGCATGGCAAATATTATCTTTGACTTGTAACTGAAGTCATTATCTTCACTTTGTTTTAATTGATATGCAATGTACTATTTCAAATTATATACATACATTTTTTTTTGTCAGTATAAAACATAGAAGTTAAAAATAGCCACAGAACTCCACACAAAGGCCATCCATTTTTTTGTAGATGGCGCTGGTGACCGCACTAAAAACGGCCGAAGAATTTAAATATATTCAAAAAAATTTAGAGTGCACTTTTTATGTGTAGGTGATAAATCGTGTGAATGGTGTAGCTCTTGACACCAGGAAGACGATGATTCATATGTCATCTCAGACTCGTGTCTTTCTTTTGAGTCATCAATGCGTGTTTTCGCGGCAAGAGCTACTTCCTCCGCACTTGTACAAAAATTACTAACACGATAATAAAATAAATGCAATAAAAAAAATAAATAAAAATAATGACATTAAATGACTATAAAAAAAACCAATGACAAGAGAATAAAATTATTCTCAGCGATATTTTTATGGCTGAATATTTGTATATAATATTTCAATTTTTATAGCAGATTTATTTTTAGATTTTTTTAATTATACTAGAATCAAAAAATCAAATGTCAATAATAAGTAATGATATTTTTAAATATTTTTTTTATCACAAGATTTTTGATTGGTTTTTTTAAGAATATTTTTATAATTAAAAAAGTTATTTCTTTTTGAGATAGTAACATAATATAATAATAACCAAAAATAAAATTCTCCTTTCTAACTAACTAGATTAATTAAAGTTGAAAAATTATTATTAAGATATTTTATATTTTCATATGAAATTGTAAAAGAAACAAAGTTTCAAAGGTGGTAATGATTTCACCAGGATATCGCCCACTCTTGTCATATGTGTTAATGTATTTTATGTTTTTCCAGCATATACATAACAACAGCCACAATTTGATCGGACAAAATACCATCTATAGGCAAAGTGTTTCTTCAAATCACCAACCTACATGCCGCACAGCATACGTCAGATTTAATTCAAAAAGATTTCTCATGAACATATACCAATCATTATACTCTTGGAACTTGTGCAATTTAAAATTCGTCATTCTATATTATTTTACTAGATTATACACTAGATTATAAATCAACAAAGTTGATAAAAATACGATCCTCATTATTCACCTTCAATTTACAATAAAAAAAAAGAAAAAAAAACCCACAATTTGTCATTGAGTTATTAGCGATAAAATCACTTTGTCGATTTAAAAGAAAAATAAAAAAACCTAGATAGCCAATTTAACTGGATCAGATTGATATCTGATCCAATGTACTCTGATCAAGTTGTTAATTAACTCGAGATTCGCAAGACCTTTAAGACCAACAACAATACCAAACACTGACCTCGACAAGAAAAAAAAGAAAAAGTATCCAAGTATCATGCAATATCATCATGCAATAAAAGAACACGATCGATAAAAATTGAAAATTGCAATTAAACTTGAAAAAAGATATTAATCTTAACCAGATAATTAATCATAAAATAAAATTATAAAAAATTTAAAATAAACAATGTTAATTATATACAAACAATATTTATAATAAAAAAAAAAAAGACTTGAGTAAAAATATTTGTTAACATTAAATCACTCAATATAAAAATTCTCATAAATATCAAAATCGATCAAATTGATGATTTCAAGTTGTCAATGTATATCTTGTTATTCATGAATTTTACTCGATAAAGTATGAAAAATTTACGAGTAAAATAATAATATAGTCGCATGCACACACAAATAAATATATATCTTTATTTTAAGATTTTTTATATGTGAGTTAGTTTTATAAATAAATCATGAATTAAATCAATTTATTCACATTATAAATAGTCAGTTGATTTTTAAAACAGCCGCTCCTATCGTCAATTTTCATGACACTGCATTTTTTAATTTTTAAAAAGAATAAATTGCGGTTTATTGAGCCTATTAAAAATGAACTTTCTCAACACAACTATGAGAAACTAATGGTTTCTATGGTTTATCAATCATTTATATGAAAGTTTAGAAAATGAAGAGCTTACAAACTTTTCAAGATTATTTTTTAAAAAATATCATACAA
>JAPYYR010000501.1:0-41367 GCA_030523065.1 Aphidius colemani
ACAGTGTTTATATCGTTTATAATAAAAAGATAATTTTTTGTATGCTAAATTATTTAAAATGAATGACAATAGTGTTCCAATTGTTGAGCCAACAATTGACTACAACAAGGTTTGTTAATTCAATTATTCTCATGAATTTTGTGATAAGTTAAATGTTTTTTTTGTCATCTAGGTACCACCAATACACCAAAAAAGAATAGTATCATTTATTAATCACTTTGTTGTTAATACTGTGACATTTTTAAATAAATTTGCCTTAAATTGTGAAGAAAAATTATACGAATTTGAAAATAAACTACAAAAAATTGAAGCTGCACTTGTGATACTTGAGTCTCGTGTGAGTAAATATTCCAACATATTTAAGCTATCATAGACATAATTTTTTGGCATTTATTTTTTTAATAAACAACAGCTAGCTTCGGTTCCCGGGTTGGAAGAAAAAATATCAGACACCACAGATTCATCTGTAAAAAAAAAAAAGAAAAAAAGAAGGAAAGATAAATCGAAAAATAATGATAAAAAAAATATAAAAATTGATAATGACACCAGCAAAAAAGTAAGTGAAGAAAACAATGAACAAGATAATAAAGTAGATGATGAACCTGTTGATTATGAAAAAGATGATAAATCAAACACCGAAAAATCTAATCTTCAGCCAATAAATAAACATCCAGTTTATGAAAAATTCTTTAAAATGATTAATTTTGGAGTACCAAAACCAGCAGTTCAAATTAAAATGGCACAAGAAGGCTTAGATCCATCGTTTCTCGAGTAAGGACAATTCAGCTATGATTAATCAATAATTCACAACATGTTAATTTTGTATTGTATTTATTCTTCACAGTGATCCAACGAGATTAATTCCACATTCAGCTGATACACCACAAGAATCATAATTTATGTTGTTAAATTTTATCAGTTATTTTTTTATAAATAAATATATTAAAGTTGACATTAATTTATTTATAATACAACAAATAAAATAACATATTATTCAAAATTATGATTAACATGAAAAGAAATTTTTTTTTTGTTATTTTGATCATAATTTGTAACATCATCGATTTCGTTTTCCATAATGTCAATTGAACGCTGATTTATTGAGTGAGTTTTGGGGTAAAAATTGTTGTCTAATTTCGTGTGTGAAGATCTATTTCAAAAAACATCGCTCACATCTTAAAATTGACGCTAGTGACATCTATACTCGCGAAACATGTCGCTAGATCCTTTTTATTTTCCAAATAAAAATGATCAATTAAAAGCATCTGTCGATTCTTTAACTTCAATCGTTAATGAACCAATTAATAAAATTAAAACTACGATATAAAAATTGCTGGATGAAAAAAAAAAAAGCATGATCAATCACCGCTAATAACGCCAGGAATAATTTTGAATCTAAGCGACATGTAGCCTCGAACCGGACGTTCAATCAACTTTACGAACTCTCGAACCCCTCGTCAATCAATGATTTTAATAAACCAATAAATTAATCACCAAATAAATTATCAATAATTGAACATCAAATAACATAAAAAAAAATTTGTTTAACAATAATAAATAAAATGTAACTTTTATTATTGAAAAAAAAAATATATAAAAACATAAACCAAACAGTGATTTATTGAGTTTCAAAGACGCGCCATCTTCATTCAAACCAAGGCATCATAAATGCCGTAAAAAAAAAAAAAAAACAAAAACCATAAAACAATAGTTATAGAGGGAAATATTAATTATAAATTATTAATTAATTAAATTTAAAAAAAAAATATAGTTTTACACTATCTCTCTATTTTTTTTTCTCTCTCTTGCTCTCTTTTGAAGTATCACCCTCTTGTTCCCCCCTTGCCATTTCTATTTTAGCACCCCTCTGTCCGCACCCCGTGGCACACAATTGCGATACCGTCATTTCTCCCACTATAATTTTAGCCTGACGACGCTGCTCTCTCGGGCATTTCGCCGGAAACCGACGCCGCGAGAGGACTTTACTGCATTTTCTAACTCACTCACCTCGAGGTTCTCTATAATTTTTTTTTTTTGTGTTTTTTCACGCAACCATATTACTACTACAACATCATAACACGTTTACGTTTTACGGCCACAACATCAAGTTTTTTAAAAAATAAAGTATTGTTGTGCTACATTGTTGTTTCGATTATACCAAATCGCCATTAACGCACATAATTAATAATTAATTAATTAGCTAATATATAGTATATATATTTAAAAAAAAAAAAAAATATTTTCAAGATGAGTACTAAGGAAAACAATGATGTTGCTATTGAGAAATCAACGGAAAACGAAAAGGCGTCTGGTGACGCAAAATGCGATCTCAAAGGAGGTATCAAGAGGGCGGCTGAGGTAAGTTAAAAATTATTATTTTATTGTTTTAAAATTTATCATAACTATTAATTTGTTACTATTAAATTTTTACGACTATTGGTGTTTTTTTATATCCACTCTGGTTACTCCAATTCAAGCGGGAAAATTTTTAGGACGCGTACTCATTTTTGACGTCCATTAATTTCCATAATTTTTATTATCAATATATCAAATTAATAACAATTGGAATTATCCTATTATTTATTTTTTATTTTTAGAGCCACAAAAATAATAAAACGTGTAATGAAAATATGCCGGCCGGCATAAATCGCTGACAAATAAAATAGCAATTATTTATGAAAAATTTTTTTTCACACTGATAAATTAATAGTTCAATAAATATATTTTATACATAAAAAATGATAAAATATATATGCCGAAGTTGAAAAATAGAAATAACAAGCGTGCGTTTTTGGAGCAGAGGGAGCAATTGTATTGAAAGAGAGGTCGGTTAGTTAATACATGCACACAAATGGACCAATAATATTAATGGGGCAAATTTTTAAGAAGAGAATGGAAAGACTAATAGATATTTATTTTTTCTAATTTTCAGTAAAATATAGAGACGCCATTATTGAAAAATTCATTAGAAGTAAACGGTCGCGTGGCTTCGGTTGATCACCCCTGTCGGCTCGTCACAATGCCGTCTATAATTACCAATCCCGTATATACTCGCATTTCTCTCCTCAACCCAACAATATATCAATGTGTTGGTTAAGACATTAAAAGATAAGGAAGTCAAGGGAACCCCGCAAAAATATTAATTTTTTCATACAATTTATTCTTAAGAAAATAAAATTCAATTTACGAAAAAAAAAAAAAAAATCATAAAATTACTCCAAAATTTACAAACAATACCATGTGCTTATTTATAATTAAAAAAATAGTATTCAATAAATTTTTTTAATTAATCAAATTAACTTGATTTTCATTGAAAATAAAAAATTATATGAGAAATTTATATTCATTTTATTCCACCGTATTTCGACGCCGGTCAGACGCCATTTTCTTTCATCGCTGTCATCATTATTTTTTTATTATTATTTTATATATTTGCTAAATTTTATTATTATTATTTTTTCAACATCTTTAAATCAACTCCCGCGCATTTTTATATATACTGTCCTCAATTGGTGGTCACGTGATTTTTTTTTTCCTATTTTTTTTCGTAAATTTTTAAATTAATAAATAATAGTTACTATAGGTAAATAGTACGTGTACAATAGTGTCACGTTTGTATTTTTAATCAATCAATAATATATATATATACCAACGATAAAAATAGATATAATATTTTTTTTTTTTGTTATATGAATAATAACACTATTAATAATTGATTTATGAAAAAATAGGGAAATTCGAAATTACATGGAGTTTGAATATTTATTTCGAATCGAAATGTCTTTTTGTATTACGATTGTCATTTGCGTAAACAAACATGTTATTAATTTGAATCATTTATTATCTGTAATAATTAAATTAATAAAAAAATTGTTTTTTTTTTTTCATTTTTGAAATGTTAGCAGTCGGCGAAATGCTATATGTTATGATATCGTTGGTGATTCGCGCGCGTCTCTCTCCTCATCTTGTCTCTCGTGCAATTCTATTTTATTTTTTCCTTTTTTCTCATACATATTAACTCGATGCTTTTACATACTGTCTTGTATTTTCTATCTTCCTTCAACTTGCTACTACAAAACTAACTTTACATTTATTTTTCTCTCCTTCCTTCGTTACACCTCATCATCAACAATTCTCCTCTTTTCTCTCTCCACTTTTTTTGCAAGCCAACATTTTCCTACACTCGTTTTACCAACTTTTTAGAAAACATTGCTCTTCATTTATATCCATAATTTTGTTCATTTTTTAATACCTCATTCAGCATATTTTATTATTTCAAGATTTGATTAATCATTATCAGATAAAATTGTATATTTTTATTATCGTCATCATACGAGCTTGAAATAATTATTATATGTTTTTTTTCTATTTATTTAGAAGCTACTGATTAGTTTTATTTGTTTAATATACTATTACTATTATTAACTAGTCGTCACGTGGATTATAAAAACCGGCTTCTTTTAAAACTCAGGAACACACACGTAGTACAAATATTCAATTTTATTAATTTATTTTTTACTCCGATTTATTGATAGTATAAAAAATATTATCTATAAGTCTTTGTGTGTATATTTAACACCCGCAATGTTACTTCAATAGTATATTATGCAATCGATTTCTGAATAAAGGGCCAAACTCATACAGGCAAACACAAAAACACACACGTTGTTTCAACCCCATCATGGGTTTTTGTTGTTGAAAATATACTGTGATGGGTAAGGGGGTTGTTGACAGTACACTGGAAATAAGGGATGTAAAATATATCCCTCGAAATGAAGAATATAAAATTTGAAAAAACAGTTAAACTATTGATGAAACCCCTAGGAAATTGGGGGTGGAGTCTTTTGACCATTGGATTATCGATGACCCTATTTCAAGTGTAACACATTGTTATTGATAAACAATAATAAATATCAAAAGTATTTTTTAATATTTAATTTTTTTTTCTTTTATTATTTCAGCAAACATTTGTTGTTATTTTTGTAAGGGGGAATTCGTTTTTTTTTCGTTGAAAGTAACCTTTTGTTGGCTTATATATAAATAATTTTTTAATAGAAGTTTTTTTTTTCTTGGAAATTTGTTTATTATGTAAAAGTAATTGATATTAATCAATAATGTGTTATTTTTTTTATAATGGAAGGGATGACGTAGAATAAAAGTAATTTAAATATTTTGATAAGACAGTTTTCTGGCTTGTCAACTGAGCCGAAAAATCAAGCGGGAAAATTTGAAATTAATATTTTTAACAGCACTGATGCCCTGTTCTCCTGATCCTCATGCAATCAATTTTTAAATTTTAAATAAATATTAATTAATTATAACTTTGTTTAAGAAAGACTTTCAAAAGTATTTCAATTATAAATTCAAGTATTTTTTCTAATGCAGTTTAGAATAGAAAATAAAAAAATTTTATTTCATTTATTTAAATAATAACGTCGAAACATAATTATTATTATGAATTTTAGCTATTTTTAATTATAGAATTTTGCACTCGTCGTGTTATATCATTCAGATAATTCACAAAAGCATAAAATTCATTTAAAAAAAAGTTATTGTAGCGATGATTCTATCAATGCTATCATTTTTATTCATTTTATTCGGCAAAAAGGTTCGTTTTATTTATAATTAATAAAACAAAATATCTGGATTAATATTCTAATTAAAAAAATCAACTTTATCATGACAAAATTAATTTCTAAATGAAATTTATATAATAATTTGAAATGTATTTAATATGTGCTTGTTGAATGATCAGGTTATCTCGTGAGACCTTGTGATTAGTGACTGGCTACATATTTATTATGTATATTTTTATTTTCTATAATATTACATTTATTATTTTATGCCAATGCCAAATTCATTGGCGTTACTTTGAACTCTTATGTACATTCGAAAAAAAAATAAATAAAATTATGCAACATCTATTTTTTTTTCTTTTATTGAAGCAAATATTTAGCAGTTGAATAAAAAAAATATGGGGTCAGCTATTTAGCTCAGTGAAAACTATAAAGATATATATTTATTATTGGATTTTGAATATTTTATCCCTGTATTCCAGATTTTGTAAGTAGGACGAGGTGCACCAGACACGCGCATCAGCTTGCTTCTTTTTATTTATTTTTCCCCTTAAATTATTTAACACCACACACTGAGTATCATTATCATCATCCCCTACTTTTGTCTGAATATATATAAAATGACCTGGAGAAACATCTGCTTCATCTATTGAAGCTATTCCATTCGTTCTAACATTAATAATAATTGTTTAAATGATTTTTGTTTTTCTAGGAAAAAAATGATGATTTAAAAAAACAAAAAAAAGAAGAAAACGGTGGTGACATTGATGAGGAAGAACTTGATGATGAAGTTGAGGATGAAGAAGAAGATATTGATGGTGAAGAAGATGAAGTTGAGGCTGAAGATGAGGTTGAAGATGATGAAGACATTGATGAAGCAGAAGGTACGATATATTAATAAATAAAATTTAAAAAACATATTTATAATTCAGATGCATTAACTACTTAAATTTTACAGATGAGGAAAATGATGATGATGTAGTTGATGATGATTATGAGGACGCATAATAAATATAATAAAAACAAATTAAAAAAAAAAACAAATTTTTAATTGTAAAAATGTTTTTAAGTAAGTTAAATGGGAGGATTATAATGGCGTCGTCACTTATCATCGACAAAGCAAATTAACAAAATAATATTTTAAAGTAATTTAAATAAATAATATTTACAAACAGAATGTTCAACTCAGTTGAATAGAACTGATGAAAGAAAAATGATTTTTTTTTTATAATTTTAAATACCGCGTAAATTGTAAATTGTAATAATTTAAAATAAACAAAAAAATAAATTGACGCCTTTATGTTCAATCATAAAAAAAAATCCTCTTAATTACAAGAACAAAAAAAAAATTAATAAATAAAAAAATGAAATTTTTTAAATAATAAATACAGTTTTAATAATAAAAAATAAAAAGTCTTCTAGAGTTGTGACGAGTTGACTTGATAAATTTTTCGTTGCAAATAATTGTCACGTAAAAAACTTGGCTCATTGCAATTCTAGTCTTCCTCGATATCACCAAATGATGTAAAGCTCTAATTCATCGTTAATAAAATAATAATATAAAAAATTTAATAAACAAAAATAAATATAGTTTAACATCATGGTAATTATAAAATCAAATTGTAATTTGATAATTATTAATTGCGCACTTCCAACAAAAGCATATTGTAATAAATATTATTTTAATGATTTATGAGCAAATAGATCTTGTCAACGTGGTACTTGTCGCCATCTGGCTTTTATTCGCGAGACACAGTTTTGTAATAAAACTAAATTTAAAAAAACAAACAAAAAAATTAAACTTATTTAAGAAAAAAAATATTTAATTATAGTGTAAAATGAACACTTGTGTGAGGGTGATGATAATTTTTTTTTTTTTTTATTATAAAAGGAAATTTTATTTACGAATGTCTGCGTGTGAATTTTTTATTTGTCAAATTTTAAGGTCAAAAAGAAAAAAGCTATTGAAATTCAATGGAAATTTTAATTTAATTCGTTTTTTTTTTTTTTTTGAATCAATAAATTGTATAACAGAGATGCGAGTCTGTCCACCAATATTGTTTTTTTTTTTTTAAATGAAACTATTTATACGTAAATTAAAATTAATTTCAATCATGGCTTTTTAATTTTCGCTCAAGTTGTTCAATGTATAGAAAAATGAAAAAAGTAAGAATAATAATCTTCGAAAAAGTAATAAAAATATGGAAATAGATTTTTTTTTTTAAATTTTTTAATATCCCTGCATCATCAATTTAATTACTATTCAATTTAAAAATAGCATTACGATTGTGGGTAAATTTATTTGTGTGAATGATTATTGTTTAACTTTAAACATTGCAAATAAATTATTATTGTTTTTTGTTTTTAGTAAAACATAATATAATGTAGACACAAAGAGGATTTATTAATAACAAAAAGAAAAAAAAAAACTCATTAAAACATTGAACAAATCCAAAGATATATTCAAATTTTTTTCTAATTGTTTATTTAAAATAAATAATCAATTTGATTAATCGTTTCATTTAATAGCTTATTGTTTTTTTATTTTTATTTATCCATCATCCCCTATTTAAATGGAAATTAACAAAATCTAATTGGTACTTTTTACACGTGTCTGCTTCAAAATAGTACCTTGACAATGATAAAAAAAAAAAAAAGCAATGGCATCCTTAAAAAACAAAATAAAATAAATAAGGAAATAATGCTTGAATTAAACAAGACCAAAAATTAATTAACATAGCATCCATTAAAACACATTCACGAAAAAAACAAATTCTAAAAATTTATTTCTTCACTTTTTATTTCGATTTTTAATTTTTTTTTCGATTAATTATCAATTTTAGTAATCAGTGATTTTTGTATACCATTATACAACAGGGTAAATGATACAGAAAAAAATGTAAAACATAAATAATTTGGTGTCCTGTTCAAAGAAAAAATTTACCTTAAAAAAATGTAAAATAGTTAAAAATTAGTATAGAGAAGAAAAAAATGAATAAATAAACAATCAACAATTATTTACTAAATTTAGAAATTTATTTTTTTCATATGATGCCAATTGAGCTATTGTTTTGAACAATAAATTGAATCAAAAAGCTGAAGATCATCAGAATTAATTTTAACACTTGACAAACTCCCTGACAACATATCAAGAGCTGTTGAATCCAAATTTTCGATATTTTCACCAAGTGTTTGATCATGTTCGATAAAATTATTAGTCACATTATTTTGTTGACTGAAACTATCTTTTTTAATTCCCAATGGTTTTAAAATTAGTTTATTATCGTTGCCTTTAATATTGTCGACAAAATTATTCATTGGGTTTGCTTTTGTTGTGTTGAATGTTCCAGTATTAATTCGAGATAGATCATTAAGTGCAGCTGGATAAACTGCATTTTCAAAATGAGCATGTTGTGGACAATTCATACATGTGCAAAACTCAAATGAATTGTTATCTAAAAAGTTTGAACTATTTCCCAATGCACTTCTTTTTCTTTTTTTTATCTCAGTTTTTTCAATATCTAAAAATACGTTATTAAAATATTAAATCATCATAATGTTTTAAACAATAATTAAAGTTCTACAAAATATTATTAATATTTTACCTGGATAAAATTCAATTTCGTGTAGTTCACTGATGGCTTTATTTGATGGACGACAAAGTTGTATATAAATTGCAACTGGTTCTTTGATATTTAAATTTGAATATGCTGGTGTTTTCAATGTAATTGCTCTCTAAATAATATTTTATAATTATTAGTTAATCTATAAATATAAATTTATTATTTATTTACCTGATGATGAATATCTTCTGGTTCAAATATACCTGGTGCTTCCCAAATAACATCACCTTCATCATTCAATTGATAAAACCAAACTTCAATATCATTTTTATATATTTTTTCAGTTAAAATAATTATTTTTTGTCCACCACTTGCTGGTACACTATTATGGCTAACCTGGCAAATAGTCATTTCATTAATAGCACTTTCTGAAAAAAAGAAAACAATTTGTCTTTTAAGTGTATTATAAATTTTTAATCGTTAATTAATACAATTACTTGAGTCATAGATAGTTTCTGTCACAGCTGTTCCAATTGGTACAGCAGTATTCATCATTGGAACTTTGACAAATGCTTGAATAGCTAAACGAACTGCTGATAAATCAAGTGACAATGTACGGTAATAAGCATGATTAGGTCCAGCTGTAAATAATATTAATAATAATATTAAATATTGTTTTAATTAATTAGTAATAAAAGCTGTATAATTAATCATTTATTTACCATTACATGGATCATGTCTCATCAACATTTTTTCTGTGATGTATTTATGTACTTCAGTCTTTTTGCATGATTGAATACCAATTTTTTTAAATTCCATAACTGGATCATCTGGTGTTAAATTAAAAAAAACAATGCCATTTATACACTCAATATTTTTAGTATCAGTATCCTTGACTCGTAAACCATGACAATGTATATAATGTGGCTCATCTTTACAAACACATGATACTGAAACTCTTGCTGGACCTTGTAAATTATGAATCTATAATTAAAATTTAATATTATTTATTTATAAAATGTTATTTTAAAAAAATAAAATTATTTACTTTTATTTTGAAATATGTTTTTGTTGTTTTTGTCGACGTTTTACCCAACAATGCTTCTGTACGATTTTCACCAGTGTATCGAAAACGAGTTGAAAATGCTGGCTGTTCAACAATTTCAATGAAAGGTGTATGATAAAAACTCATAATTTAATTTAATTATAAATGTTTAAACCAACAGTCAAGCAAAATGATGGAACATAACTAAACACTGGAGAAAATCATTTTCTAAAGCAAAAAAAAAAAACACATGTGAATAAAAGCGTGAGAAAATTGAGAAAAGAGGCGGGGCAAAACTAAAAGTGATTATTATTCTTAGAAGTGAACAATGAAATTTTTCAAACTCTTTAAGTATTACATTTTCTTAATAATAATATTAATAATAATAACTTTAAAAAAAAAAATATATAAAATAAAGAAAAAATTCTTTAGAAAATTTTATTTATCAATTAATAATTAAAAACAGTTTTTTTAAATAAAAAAAGATATCTACATAATATCAACGTTATAAATAATAATTCTTAAAATTATTGAGCAATTTAAATTGAATTTCTATTGGTAAATAATTTATCGTTGTTATTTTTCGAGAATCTTTTCAATAGATTCATCAATAATTTCACCAACAGTTTGCTACAACAACAAACATAAAATAATTTTAAATTATTAAATTTAAAAATCAACATGAAATTATTAATTGTAAATTCCATTGATGTCAGTAGATATTGATAGGGTAGCTAGTGTAGTTGCTGATAAGTTATCTATTAAAAGATCATCAACGTCAATGTTCGTCAAACTATCAGATAATTCATTTGTATTTTCTTGAGATTCCATATGAGGTATGTTAGTTTGTTGGGTTGGAGATAGTTGTTGATTCAATCCAGTATTTGCATGAAGAAATTGTTGCTGAATTTGTGAATTTTCAATTTGTTGGTGATATTGAGGAGACATGTTGTAGTGCGTTTGTTCCATTGGTGATGGAGTTCTATGAGGTGAAAGTATAACTCTACTACAAAACAAAATAAATAAATAATTTATTAGTCAATTGATTAAAGTGTTTAGCATTTTTTTTTTCAAGTAGATGTAATGATTGTTGTTGTTACTTTGTATTTGGTGATAGACTTGGAGATGTACTAGTTGCTTCAGAAGGTGATGCAACTGTAATTGATGTCGAACATCCTCGTTGATTCCAATCAGAACATCCTGGTTGATTTTGTCCCATCGACGATTCAGCTGGTTCTGGCTTTATCACATTTGATGTACCTCCTGTATTTAAAATAAAAATTTATTATTTATTTATCAATTAAATTAAATTGAAAAAACAAAATGCAAATGTTAATAAAAAACTCAATCAAGCAGTTAGTGCAAGCAAATATATTAATTTTAAAATGAAAATAAAAACCCAAATTAACTGAAAAAAAAACAAAACGAAATATCGTACCTGTTTTTTTTTTTTATTCTAATGAACGTTTTTTTTTTCTGAAAATGATTAATGGTAAATGATGCTTGACAAATAATTACACATATATTTTTATATTTTTAAAAATTAACATCAAAGTTTCATACAATATTGTTATAAACTTAAAATTTTTTTAAAACAAGAATTTTAAAAAGTCTTGTTTTATAATTAACAATATATGAAATTTGAAAAAAAAAAGTATAAAACACATTGTCAAATAAATTTTCGATGATAAAAAATGATAAGAGTGATAATATATTTACAAATTACTAAATTTGAATTTGTAAAATTATAACAATATGATTAATTTAATTATTTTAATTGTTAGTATTATTGATGATTATTATTTATAATTATTATTAACCATAGCCCAATACAAAAAGCAATAATTCTTCCTTTTCTCATATATAATTAACAATATATAAAAAAAATTATAACAATTTCTTTTTGCAACATGAAAATACTCACTATTTTCATTAGGATTTTGTAATTCATGAAGACGATCTGTAGTTCGATCGTTAGAATATTTAGTTCTCTTTCGTCTTAAATAATCAGGGTCATCTACGAATTAATTTAAAAATGTAAAAAAAAATTAAATAAATCATAAAATTAAGTCTGAAATTAAAAATAAAATAATTAACAATTTTATAAATGACTAGAAAAATCATACAATCAACAATTTCAACAATAAAAACAACACAATATCCCACACACTGAAAAAAATAAATAATAATAATAATAATTTGAGCTGTTAATTTTTTTTTCCATCACTTAATATTTTTCCACCTTCAACTGGACTATAATAAAATGACATTTCATCAAATTCAGATGTTGTTGCATGTGGTGCCATAGCTGTATAAAGTGCATAATGTTCAGCTTCAGTTAAATCAAAACCATAAGGTGGTGATTCATCACCCTTTGAATCATATGATCTATTTGGCAGAACAACACCATTCAAACTTGTTCTATTTATTTTATTAATTGTCCTACTGCCACTACTACCATTATTGTCTGTAAAATCCTGTAGACTATGACGTAATGATGATGATGATGTATCAACTTTATCATTTGTTAGTTTATCGTTGCTTATTTTTTTAACTTTTTTAGAAAATAATTTTGACAATAATCCTTGTTTTGGCTTTAATAATGTACCAGGTAATAATGGTAAATTTTTATTTGGTGCATTGACAGTTGTAAATGACGATGTTCTTGGTAACACAGGCATTGATGACATTTTTTTACTTCTTTTTGGTGGTAATGGTGGTAATTTATCATTATCTATATTTTTTTCACTTCTTTTGGCTAATAATGGTGGTGGTGATGGTGGTGATGGTGGTGATGGTGGTGAGTTTTTTCAATCATAACATCTTCATATCTTTTATCATCATCATCATTATCATACAACTCAATTGGATTTTTCATAGCTAATTGTAGACTTGTGTATGTTTGATTATCACAAACATCAATTTCCATAGTTTTATTATTATTTATTAATTTTGTTTTTAATATTTTTTTATGTGTATCTTCATATATTTTATCAATTTCAGCGATCTCATTTAACTTGTCATTATTATTTAGCTTTAAATCTTCATCATTATTATTATCTAATAATTGTTGATTATTTTTTTCAATCCATTTACCAATTTCTGAATAATCAAACCATTTTTTTTCAGTATTTAGCTCTTGAAATTTATTATTGTCATTGTTTATAATTACTGGCTCAATACTAGTTTCTTGGCTATGAGATTTATCAGAATTATTAATTGTATTATCAATTGATATATTTTTGGGAATAAAGCTTTTTTTTTTATCATTATTATCATTATTTTTTGTATGTAAATTGTAATATGTACGCAAAGCTGATATCTTACTGCATGACTTGTCAATATTATTATTATTATTGTCGTTGTAGTTGTTGTTGTTGTTGTTGTTGTCGTGTTTATCAGTAATAGTATCATTATTATTTGGGATAGTTGATGAATCAATTGGTATTGCTTTTTTAAATATATCAGAATTTTCATTAATTGTTTTTTGTAATGACCAAAATAAGGGCCTACCTGCACCAATTGGTATGATTTCAAATGGTCTTGGTTCACCAACTGCACCATCAGATGGTCGACGAAGTTGAACAAATACTTTGGCACTTTTATCACATATAACTGAATCATATGTTGGTGTTTTGAATGCTATTGCAACCTTTGAAATAAATAAAAAATATTATTTATAAATATAATTACTGTTAATGATAAATTAAAATTTTATTAACCTGTTTGTGAACATCATTTATTGTGAATTCAGCATTTACATCCCATGTTATTTTATTATTTTTTTTTTCAAAAAATCTAACTTGTATGTCATCTTTTAACACTTTTTCACAAAGTAAAATCACAGTTGTACCACCAGCAGGTGATGCACAACAATGACTTAATCTAGTGATAACAAGTTCAGATATTGCCTCTGAAAAATATAAAAATACTAATAACAAATATAAAAAATTTATAATAAACATTTTGATTAATTAAGTATACAAACTTTTATCATAAATTGGTTCACTGACAACTGGCTCAAGTCGAATTTTAAATTCTTCTTCTTTATTTGGAAGATAAACTTCAAAACAAAGTCTAACAACATTTAATTCAATTGGTTCCTTTCTATGTGAAAAACCAGCTTTAAATATGTAAAAAAATAATAATAAATAACAATTAATTTATTAATAAACGAAATTATTTGAATAATAATCTATAAAATACCTTTAAATGGATCAATACGTAACTCTTTTCTTGTTTTAAATGAAGTTCCAATTTCTGTTTTTTTAACACACTGTATTCCCAAATTTGAAAATGACACTTCCATATTATCACTTGGTGATATTTTAAGATGACAAACACCTCTATTTTCAGCGCATCCTTTTCCAACAAGATTATGAGGATGTGCTCTGTATCTACCATTATATGATTCTTTTGTAACTAATGATACAACAACAACTGCTTGTCCAACATAGCCAATTACCTATTTAATTAAAAAAATATTAATTTATTAAAATTATAGATAATAAATAATCATTTAACATACTCGAATTGTTGGAAATGTTTTATTTTCAGCTGTGCTGTTGACTCCTGGTATACTACCAGCAGATCTTCCTTCACATTTATATCTAAATCTTATTGCTTTACTAGCTGGTTGTTCAACTATAACTATATGTGGCAATGTTTTTTGCTGTTGTTGTTGTCGTTGTTGTTGTTGTTGTTGTTGTTGTTGTTGTGATGGTGGTGGTGGTGGTTGTTGGAGATAGTGCTGAATCTGTTGTAGTTTTTGTAGTTCTGATCGTTTTTGCTGTTGTAGTTGTTGTTGTTGTTGTTGTTGTAAATGTTGTTGCTGTAGTTGTATTTGTTGTTGTTGATTTTCATTATATTCATTAAAACCAACATCTGCATTAAGAACTGCCACTTTTTAAAAAGAAACAAAAAAATAACACATTAATTTTATTTGTTAATAAATTATTAAATTTTTTACTTACAAACTTCATCTAGCATATCTATATTATCACTATTATTTTCATTTACAACTTGGTCCATTTTATAATTTTTTAAATTCAATTTTCAATTATAATTTATTGACCTATAAAAAAATAAAAAATGTGTATTAGTTTATTTTTTTTTGTTCGTGTAAATTGATATTAAATATATTTAAATGATTAAAAATATTAAAATAGATTTTAGAGTATTGTTAATTAATTGATATATATTTTTATGTTAAATCTTAAGTGTACAAAGTATTTTTTTATAAAATAATTGGTAGCAAGTAAATTCAAGTAAGATAAAAACGAGAGTGAACGAACTGATTCAATCATTATTATTTTTGGATACAGGCTCTGTTCGGATCTCATGTTACTATAATTAAACATAATCTTAGGGACAATGTGAGATGTTTAATACACACATATAAATATATTAAACACTTGCCTTTTGGTACTCCAAAATACACGTTAACACATTCTATTTTTCTCCCAATTTTTGTTCAAATATATTTGATGTCTCAATAGTCATTACCCAGTACACAAATTATATAAAAAAAAATATAAAAATGATATTTTGAACTTGCTTAAACTAATCTAAATACAAAAATATAATTTTTACCGATAAAAATTATCAATATAATATAACAAAATATTATTTACAAAAAAAAAACATCAACTTTTTTTTTTTTTTATATCACTGGTTATTTTTTTTCCTCTATCTTCACTTGTACTATTGATAACAATCAGTTCCCAAGCATCGTTAAAAACCAAACTAAAATATATATATTTTTTCTAAATTATTATTATTCTTTAAGTTACAACACTAATCACTGTTTTAACAGGAAAAAAATACGAAAAAAATATAAAACTTGTGTTTATTTCTTGATTAATTGAGATTAATTATGAGATATATATTTATCAACAAAATACGTATATTTATAAATAATATAACAATTATAATTATGTAATTTAATTGTAAACAAACAGTTTATTTATTTAAGATGAAACAAATAGTTTGAGACAGAAAAAAATAACTAGCTGTTGGCAATTTAACACACAAGTAGTCATTTGGATGACTCGCGAGCATAAAATAACACGAAACCAACAGTCGTACTTATGATCTTAATCATAATGATAATTTTTTTTTTATATTTTTATATTTTTACATTTTCCCCACTATTTAAATCATGATAGTTTGACCAACACTGTACATTCTACACATGCGCACTAATTATTTCCTCTCACTTTTTTTTAAACTTCCAACGAGACAGAGATTTTATTTTTTTTTTTAAATTCATTAATTATGATTTAAGTATTAATATAAAAATAAAAAAATATCAAAGGAAGTCTGGAGACTGAACGGAAGAAAATGATAACCAATTTTTGTTCATTTTTATATGGAATTTGTAGAAAAATTTGAATTATTGTATCCTGTTTGTTTATCATCATTTTAAGATTAATTTTTTTCAAGTACATTTGGGTTTATGTAGAATTTTTTTTTCCTTTTATTATGTAATGGACATTATTATTATTGTCAATATACTTTTACTATGCTCATTGGAGAAGCATTAAACGACCTTGAAACTGACTTTGTATTAATGGTTTTTTATGTACGTTACTTGTAAAAAAAAAAATTATATTGTCATATTTTGTGTTACTCAGTTGATGAAGATACAAAATAAAAAATTCATTCATACTAATTTTTTTTTAAATATAAATTAATTTATTTTTTTAAATAATTTTTTTATCAATTTGTCGATTTTTTTTTTCATATTGCTTCATGCTTTGATTAATTCCAGGTATTTTAAATGACGTCAATTGAAATTTCACTTCGAAGAAATAATTTCTTAAATTGTCCCTGATTATTATCAAATTATTTCAAAATGAATTAAAAAAAAATTCAAAACAGGATTTTAAAAATTTATGAATATATTTTTGTTTTAAAAAATCGTCAATTATTTTATTTTTTGTTTCCATAGCAAATAAATAATAATTAATTTTATGTACAAGCTCGAATTTTTCTGTCATTAATTGTTTTAAAAATGCCACAGTCATCATGTGCTGCATCAAAAACTCAACTTAAAAATGCTAATCAAAAAAAAGTAAATAAATTAACACAAAATGTTGATAAAAAGTTGTTAAATAATATCAATCAACGAGTGCCAATTGTACCAACGAAAAAACAAGGATTAATAAATTATCGTATAAATGGAAAGCAAGTATTTAAATGTCCAAATAAAAATGAAAAAATTAATGCAAATCCTAAATCTTGTTCAACATTTTCCTCAACTTGTCGTAAAAGTCAATCATTAGTCAATTTATCTCCACAAAAAAATGATCAAAGGTATAATATTATTTCTAATTTAAACAATAAAATTATCGCTAAAATTTCAACTTACTTATTTCGAATATTTGAACCAAGAGTTTATTTTAAAAATAGAAATTAATAATACAACCACATGAATAACCACGAGGGGGGTCAAAATAATTGTCATTTATCTTGTCAAAAAAAAAAAAAAAAAAAAACATATTTAACATCAAAGCATTTTTTTTTATCGTAAAAATAGAACAATATTCTTGCAATTTTCTTTTTAAATTAAATAAATATTATATTTTATTTAAAGATATATAAATAAAATATTCACAAAGTAAATTTAATGATAAAATAGCTAGAAAGTTTGCCAAGGATTTTTTTTATTTTTATTGATTTATTATGATTAGCAAACAAGTCGTTTAGTGAATATAATTATTTGTGACAAATAATTATTAAAATTATCTTGACCTGGAGAGAATTCTATCCTTGACAAACTCTTATTTGTGTTAAAATAATATTTTAATTTATTACCTGCTAATTAATTCAAGTTTAGTTCAATATTAATTCAATTAGATCTTTGAATAATCAAAAATTAAATAATCAAAAAATGTAGTCAATTCAATGTCCAGACCAACACTAAATCTAAAGATTTATCTTGGATGTATCAACCAAAATGTTCGTGATTAACTAATATCTTTACGACTCATTCTAATCATTAAAAAATAAGTAACCATATATACCATAAAAACGTTCATGACAACTACAATCTTATCCAGCAGAGTTCAATAGATCAGGAAAATAAATTTTTATTTCTAAATAAAAATATAAAATATAATGTTTCATCTTACTATTTCTCTTTTGAATTAATTAAAATTATATTCAATAAATAATGCCAAATTTCCAACAACTTGTCTGTTTAATATATTTTTTTGTTCAATAAAAGATCAGAGGATCCAACAAATTTAACAGAAATCGATCAATTGATTGATAAAAAAATTGTTAAAATAAATGATGATAAAAGTGCTGCTGCTGGTATTGTTTCACATGCACTTGTTGTTAATGCATGGAGACGAAGACGTCAAGAAATTGTTGAATTAAATAATACAATTTTCAAACTTAGTCAACAAGTTGATCATTTACAGTTACAAATTATTGTACTAAGACGTCTTCTTGAAAATGAAAATAATCGTATTGGTAAAATTAACTGTGATGTTCATCATACTAAACAACAACTTGAAAATATAACTAAAGAAAAAGATGTTGTTATTCAAGTAATTATTTAAACAATGAATTAATTAATTATTAATTTAATTTTTAAATATAATTAATTAATTTAATAACAAATTAAATTTGCTTTCAAGTTATTTTTTTTTCAATCAAAATTTTAACTTTTTATTTGTAGGAAAAAAATAAATTAGAAAATGATATTGATAATTTGCATAAACAATATCATGAAAAAGATGTTTATATGGAAAATTTAAAAAATGAATTATTCACTGTTAAAAGTCAGCTTGATGATGTTGATGATCAGGTGGCAAAAGAACGTGAAAAATTACACAAATTACAAGATGAAAAAAAGAATTTAATAGAAAAGGTATTTTAATTTTATTTAACAATATTTGTTTATTGATATTTTAAGATATTTTTGATATCGATTTGTCATTAATCATTTGTGCTAAATTAATGTTGATAAATAAAATTAAAAAAAAAAAACAAGTTATTGCAAAATTTCTGGGAAATAACTAATTAACACTGTTGACATTGTTTTTTATAATAAATAAAAAACGAACATTTGTCATCAGAGTATTGATGTTTAGCAGAAAAATAACATCATTTTAAATTTAATTATATTATTTATGACTTAGAGTTATATAACAGGGGAAAAAACGACCGAAAAAAATTTATCTAAGGTTGTTTTATCGCGAGTTTATCAAAAAGTTTTTTAATAAAATTATTTACATTTACTTTCTTTAAATTGAAACAAAAATGTTAAATTTACTTTTAGGTATCAACAAGTGAATTATTAACAAAAGAATATGAAGGAAAAATTGATGGCCTAAATAAAATAATGGAGGAGTTGAAAGAAAAATTGGATAATCAAATGAAAATCATTGATAATACTCAAGATGAAAAACAAAAACTATCAAGGTAATTTATAATTAAAAAAAAATAAATTAATATATTTTTATAATTTAAATTAATATTTTTCTATTAAAGAGAGCTAAAAGTATTACAAATTGATAAAACAAAATTAGAAAATGATTTTTTAACGAGTGAAAAAATTGGAAAAGCTTTGAGCTTGCGAGCTGATAATTTAGAAATACAACTGGCTGATCGTGAAGCTGCACTAAGAAGAATTGAAACAGAATTTAATTTACAACTGTGAGATTTAAAATATATATAAACACAGGCGTTAATTAATTCAAAATAAATTTTATATATTTTTTTAATTAACAGAATTGAAATTAATAATTTTCGTGAACGTTTATCACGTCAAAGCCAAGAAAGTGGATGGAGCAGCAAAGTGTTACAAATTGCTGGTAGTGTTGTTTGGGCACCACGTGCCATCTTCAGAACTTTATCATTTTTATCACCGGGTGGATTATCACCAAATCCATAAACTTAAATTCAATCCACATATTATCTATAATAATTTAAATAAAAAATTCCTCATTTATTTCTTTTAAATAATAAAAGTTGATTAATATTATTTATCACATTTGTTTTGATGTTTTATCAGAAGAAATAAAAACAAATTAAAAATAATAAGTGAAATAAATATTACAGAGATTTATTACTTACATTTATTGTTATTATTCTAATATTTTTCAAAATGAAAAATATAATTTGCAATTGTTTAATTTTTATTTGGTACATAGTTATTATTCAAAAAGTTTAATAATCATCATATAACAAATAATAATTGATAAACAATTAGAAATTATATTTTTTATTTTGAAAAAATATGTTTTAGTTACTATCATATACGATTCAATATCATTAATAGGATTTTCGCTATCCATATTGGCCGAAACAATCATGACATCTTCAATATTAGTCGATCGAATATTAAGATATTCAAGATCTGGGCATTGTTTCATGACTTGAATAATACCATTTTCAGTGATATTTTTGCATCCATGAAAGTCTAAATATTTAAAATTTTTCAATCTGACAATAAATTCATCTGTAACACTTCCAATACCAGCAACATTTAATGTTTCTAATTTTTTTAAAACGGTTAATGTTAACAGTGCACTCTCAGTAATGGAATAGCACCTTTCTATATTTAAATATTTAAGATTTTTACATTTATCAGCAATCAAAATAATAGTACTATTTTGAAGACCTCTAACACAAGAAAAATTCAAATATTCAAGATACTGCAAATCTGATAATAGATCCAGAGCCAATGGAAGTGTTATAAAACATTCAATCATTTCTAAATGTTTAAGTTTTTTACAAACATTAGAAATGTTCTTTATGATTTCACCGTTGAGTTTACAACCACGAGGCAACATTAAACATTCAAGATTTTTTAAGCATGTCAATGTATGAAGTGCCGTTTTAGTGATACGATAGCACATTGATACATCTAAGTATTTCAAATTAGAGCAATTGTTCAGCACACTTATTGCAACATCATTATTATTCGTAAAGAAAAACTTAAGTGCACTAAGTTTCCAAAGTTTTCCCAGTTTTTAACTGAAGCTACACCACCAACTTTATGATACACCTCAAAATGTCTCAATTTTTTGCATGTTTCTGAAATACTATCGAGTAAACTCTGATTGCACTCATAACTAAATAGTTGATCCGTAATGCTGACATGTTCTAAATTCACAAGTTTATCAAATAATGCGTTTTTTTTTTTATAAACCATAGAATCTTTTAAATCAAGATAAACAAGTGTTGTTTTTTCAGTTATATCTGTAAAAATATCATCTAGTAGGCATCCCCTTACAGTCAAACTGTGGAGGTTTTGGAATTTATTTAAATTCTAAAAAAAAAAAAAAAAGAAATAATAAAAATTAATTTTATATAATTGTTTTTAATTAATAGTAAAAAAAATAACAACTTACAAAACTAGCTGGTGGATTTCCAAGTTCATGCCAAATTAAATGAATTTCATTCATTTCTGCTGGAAGATCATCGATTGCATCAAATCGAAAAATTACAAAATGATTGGAAAACAAATGAGCTTTATAATCAATGTGTATTTTAATATATTTTAATTTATCCAGATTTGAGAGTGAAAGAAAGCTATTTTCAAGATCTGTCATCTCATCGGTAAATACAAATTCAAGGCTCGTTAAATTTTTACAATAGTTAACAACACATGGCATGATACTTGGCTTGCAAACTTTTGGCAGAGATAATTCATTTATATAATTACCACATTTGGATAATACTGTTTCGACAAATAATTGTGTCGACAAACGTTTATTGCCATTAAAATGTTTAATTGTTTTGCCACATTTGAATTTTTTAATGTCATACCAAGACAATTTACTAGCCTCTTTCCATTTGGAACAAACTAGAAAAAAAAAAAGAATATTTATATTATCAGAAGCAATATATGTGAATTTAATATTCATTTCAAATATAACTTGCCTTTGTCCAGGACCATTCTTTCAGATATTGTTAATTGCATGAATATTTTTGATAATACATCGTAATCCAGAATATCAATGGAATTTTTTTTCTCTTCAACATTATCAGATGGTTGTTGTTCCATTGTTATATGAATAAATTCTAAAAATTAAAAATTATATAATTGTTAAAACAAATAAATTATTTTAAAAAAATATATAATTATTAAATTATTTTTAAAAATTCATGTTTATATTTTACATAAAAACGTGTTTGTTTATAATTCTTTGATTTCTTTTAAAAAAAATCACAGTGAGATCCTGTTTAATTTTTCTGATGGCAATGATGATGTTAAATATTGACAATATCCACTTCTTGATGTGATTGATAAATCATTTATTTGATATTCAGTATAATAATAAAATTATTATTTTCTAACAATGGCCACGGCAATATAGCATAAGCACTATAAAAATGATTACAAAATATTAATCAACAATTTTCTTTTCAGTTACACAAAATAATTCGACAAAATTATGAGCTCACCTGATTTAAATTAATATTTATTTCTTAAAACAATTTTATGCATCTTGTTTTATTATATTTTTTAAAGGAAATGAAAGACAAACATCCACTCGCACAGCCACGTTTCTAATAACAATGAAAGAAAATGCCGTGGCAAAGTCTGGTACCTCAGCAGTCTTTGTTCATTCCTGTTGTTATTTTACGTATTTATGTTGTTTCATAATGAGACAAAAATATCTATCAATTAGAAATTAAAATAAATATATAATCATAATAAAATAAATGATAAAATCAATGAAATTATTATTTAATTAACAACAATCAAAAACATGAAATTATTATTTGGAATAATAATTTATTTTTCACTATTATTTATCAACTGTTTTCCACGTGGATTATTACAAGGTGGTTTTTTTTTTTTTCTTCTTTTTTCACATTTGGCAACGACTTATTGGAAATATCTCCCATCGTGACGTATAATCTTGTATTTTGTACAATCACGTTTTCCACATCTGTTTTATTAACAAAAAAAAATTTCTTTTATTAACAAAAAGAAATTTTAAAGATTACCCGGTATATACAAGGAAAATTATATTTTTATTCTGTTTAGATACATTTACTAAAGAATTTACCGGGCTAAAAAAATCTACCTGCTGCGCATTTTACATATTTTGTTTTTGATATTTTTTAAAAAAGAATGGTGTATTATATTGACTTTCTTTTAAATTGTAAAAATGATCGCGGAAAATCAGCATGAATTTTTCTATAGATACAGCTTTAACTAATCTCAAAATAAAGATTAAAAATTTTTTCAAAATCTAACGAAGATCATCACCGACTGAAAAAAAAAAAAAAAACCCTGTCGGCTCTTATCAGTGATTTCTCTTCCTGTATCTCATCTGATGAAAAAAATATTCGTCAGTTCAAGCTGATCAGCGGACCAGTCTTGACAATTTGCATCTTACAAACTTGTCAAATAAAAAAGAAATATAATGGCTACTAGCATTGAAAATAATATCAAATTGGAAAATAACCAGCAAAATGATAAAAAGCCATTTATCGAAGTAATTGAACAGCCAAAAAACTTGATACGATTTCGATATGCATGTGAAGAAGGTATCGCTGGTAGCATCCAAGGCATAAGTAGTAAAACCAAAAAAAAAACATATCCAACAATTAAGATAAACGATTGTGGTAATTATAAAAAAGGTATTTTAACTGTATCATGTGTAACTGCTAAAAAAATCAATGGAAAATATTTTATACATCCGCATAAAATTGATGGAAAACGTTCGAAAAAAAATAATTGTAACAGTCACGTTACTGACTTTGAAATAAATGATAATTTAAAAGTCATTGAATGCAGTAATTTGACAATTCAACATGCGAAAAAGAGTGATGTTAAAAGCATACTTAAGTCGTATGAAAAAATAAATATGGATCCATTTGAAGCTGGTTTTGAACATATAAATTCACCAAATTTAATTGACATGACATGTGTTAGATTTTGCTTCCAAGTTACATTGACAAGTGATGGAAAAAAAATGATTACACTTGATCCAATTGTATCCAACGTTATGAACAGTATTCGTAAGTAAAAAAAAAATATAAAATTATCTGTAAAATAACCATCAGAATAAAATAATAATTTGTCATTTTAATTTTTAGTTTCAAAAAGTTTGCGGATTAGTAGAATGAATATTCATTCAGCTCCAGCAAGTGGTGGAAAAGAAATAGTTTTATTGTGTGATAAAGTATCGAAACATGATATAAAAGTATTATTTTATCAACAAGATAATGATGGTAAAAGGATATGGGAAAGTTATGCTCAAATTGTTGGTGTTCATAGACAAATTGGAATAGTATTTTTAACTCCAAAATATGATAGACAGTTGTCTGACACTATTGAAGTTTCTATTGAACTTGTCAGACCATCAGATGGCCACTCAAGTGAACCATGTAATTTCAAAATAGTTCCAAATCGTCCTATTCGTAATATAAAAAGACTTCGAAACGATGAACATGACATTTCAGAAGAACACAGATCATTCAAGAAAATAAAACTACGAAATGATACAAGTAAATATTTTAAATTGTTATTTACATTTTTTATATATTAATATTTAATAACTATTATTTAAATTTATTTTTGTAAATTTTTCAGATCAAAGTTTGAACTTTAGAAATGATTCAGAAGCAGTTTATCCAAATAATGTTTCTTCCATGTCAAATATACAATTTGGGTAAGTGTTTTTATTAAAATTAAATTGTCTAAAAAGTAATTCTATTAAGTGTGTTTAATTGAAGCTAAATTGATGAAAATATTATTTATAATTTGTCTGATAAAATAATTTAATAATTGAATATTTCATTTGAATTTCAGTGAAGATAGAAATCGCGTTTTCCATAAGAATATAACAATGGGTCCACCATTTTATTATGTACCAAATGTTCAACATCAACAATATGAACAATTTAATTTTGCTCCTTATCAACATCTTGGCAATTCACAAATAGCAATAACTCAACAAAATGAAAGTTGTTCAAGCCTAAATTTGAATGTTTTCACTGAAGAAGATCTCAATATAATACAACAAGTATTAGATCTAGAACATCAATCTGTTTTACCAAATCAACATAATGAAAATTCAGATCAAACTTCAAATATGATTAGTGGCATTATACCTCAAAATCAAATGACAAATGATTATTATTCTCAATGGATTTCTCATAAAAATAATGACATTGATATTCAACATGTTAATAACAATAACGAAACACAAGGAATATTGTCAGATGTTGATATAAATAATAACGATTTCGATCGTGTTAAGATGTTTAGTGGCATTATACCTCAAAATCAAATGACAAATGATTATTCTTCTCAATGGATTTCTCAAAAAAATAATGCCATTGATTTTCAACATGTTAATAATAATAATAACGAAACACAAGGAATATTGTCAGATGTTGATATAAATAATATCGATTTCGATCGTTTTAAGATTTTTAGTCATTCAGATAATTTACCAATTTTATCTGCAAACTTAATGCAAAATATTTTTGAAGAAATTAATGTACTATAATTTAATAGTAAAAATTATTGATATTTTCTTGTTTAGTAATTTATTTAAAAATCTATTAATTATTGATAAAAAATATAATAGATATTCTCATTATTTAATGAATATTAAAATTCAAAAAGAAAGCTAAATAATTTATTCGACTAATATATATTTAAAAAAAATTATTTCTGCTTGTAAGATGAAAAAAAATAATGATGTTAAATGAAAAATAAAATAAATACAAACTAATGATATTATGTAAAATGTGTTTTGAAAATTTTATTTATTTTTTTTTCCTTTTAAATTAGTTGGCATTTAGCTAAAATTAAATTAATAATAATGAAAATATTATTACAAGTTTATTTTTATTATTATATTATTCAACTCGGCAGTAAATTATTTGCCGAATTATAATTTGAACGTAAAAAAATATTAGAATCAACTTTTTTTTTGTTCACGTTTTTTTATGTATTAATATTTTTCTAATTGTTTATTGTTTATTTATTATATCACTACTAAATCACAGAAGCATCATGCCGTAAAAAAAAAATCAACTACTCGTGATTCTATTCTACAATTTTTGATTAACTAATTTTTCGATTTTAGGTTTTCTTCAAGAGATAAGAGATAAATTGTTTTAATTATTATTTAATTATTGCTAAATTATTGATACAAATTATAAATGTCTAAATTTAAAACTCGTTATTATTTCTTCTTCCTTTAAATTATTATTTCACCAATGTCGATGGTAAACTTATAAATTCAAATAAATGAATAATTATATTTTGATTGAATTATATATTTCGTCAGTAAATTGACTAATTGATAAATAGCTCATTTTTAAAAATATGCTTGTGACTAGTGTACCAAGAATTTGACTAGAGATGATAAAGATTGATTTGTTTTATTTTTTCTTTTCAAATTTAAATCATGCCAAATCCTTCAGTTCCTTCACTTATTGATAGCATCAATGAACGCTCAAAATGATCATAGCATTCGTAGTCCGGTAGACAAAGTTGATTGAAACTATTAAAATATTAAAAAATTGAAATGTAACAATGTGGAATGTGGAATTCCATAAATACAAGTTATAAAATGCATACCAAGTATGTGCAGTTGGTAAATTGGCAAATGTTGGTGCAGCTGTTATTTGAAAACGTGGACTTAATTGTTGAAAACCACCTGGTGGTAATTGTGAGCATCCAGTTGTAAATTGTAATAATCTAGCCATTTCTTCTTGTGTAAAATTACTGACTGCCGTCCAAAACCAATCCAAAACACGTAAAAATTCTGGTGAACTACCATTAACAATGTGATGAGCACGAAGATCAGCAACACTATATTCACCAGTACCACAAAGTAATAGCTCAAGTTCATTTTCATCAAATATACCTAATAAATTATCTGGTATAAGTTCATTTAAACCACGTAAAAATGCATCAACTTCCATTTGAATTGAGCTAGCAAGTCTATGTTGTGCAAGTGCATCAAGATAACGTAATTTAGTATCATTTGTAACGCGTATTTTAGATCCACAATTAATTAACTCAGCAACATTTAATAATTGTCCATCTTTATCATATTCTTCTTCAACAAAATAAAGTTCCATTTCTTCAACATCATTTTCTAATATATATTTAACCTTACTTAAGTAAAGATCTGGATCATCTTGTTCAAAATATTTGTAATGTACTCTTAAACCAATTATCTGGGCAAGAAATGAACGTGTAAATCTCGCACGTACAAGTTGTCTATATGAACCACCAAGTGCTGATTCATAAAGACACTTACCAACAATACGTCCAGCAAATTCATAATGTTTCAACTTTATATTTGATGATCTTTTGTTATTTGGATGTACAAGTGCTTGTTGTGATTCACCAAATGAATCAAACAAACCATTACCACAATCAAATAATGATGCACATATTAATTCAAACCATTCACGTCTAACACCACCCCAATCAACACCAAGTTCACCATAAAATGTTATTTCAAAATTTCTACACCATTCACTTACTGAAAATCTTTTTGTTGCTTTCATTGATGATTCTAATAATTTATCACGTTGTATTTTTATTGTCAGCTTTTCATGATAATGTTTCTGATGATGTTTACGTACTTCATGATAAAAAAAATTTTGTTTATCAGCAAATGTTTCACTTCCACCAATATTTTTCAATAAAAATAGAGTAAATGTTGCTGCAATAACATCACGATAATTTGATATTAATTCAATTGTTGGCTGACATCCATCATCAATTGTAAATGAATCATATCCGTTGTGCTCATTATTTGTTCCATCAAAATGAAACTGTAATTTAATTTTAATTTTAATTTAATTAACAATACTTTTACAAATTTATCATACTAATACTAACTATTTATTAAATTGATAAATAAATAAATCATAATTGTAAACAAATGATACATTCTACACACCATTGATAAGTTTACCTTTGTCGAGGGACACAGTCTAAATGTTACGAGGCGTTTTGGTATAAATTTAAGTAGATATTCTTTGATTGTTAATTGTTTTGGTGATATAAAACAAAAAACTTTTTTTGGCTTTGTAAAACGTTCACCTTGTATACCAAGTAATTTTGCAGCATAACAAATATCTGGATCTTTTGATGCGACATTATTATGTACCATTCTTGCAACGGAACCTTTAAAATTAAAAAAAAAAAAAAAAAAAAAGAAACCAAGTTGTTTTATTTTATTGTAAGTTTTTAATTTATTTATCATTCATTTTTATTTGACTAACTTTCAAGTACAATTATATCAAAATCTCCATTGTGTAATTGTAGACCAAATAGACTGACTGTTGCATGATAACATCCACCTTTTGGAAAAGTAACTTTGAGGCGAATTCTTTGATTTGGCTCGTCGTATTCAAGTTTTACATTACAAACTTCAGGTTGGCTTTTTTCCGTAGATCCAATCTGTTAAATTGATATTTATTATTACATTTTGTATTATTTATTATTAAAATATTTAATTCGAACCTGTGTTATATTGACATTGTATTGATTAGTTGGTTGATCTTCATTTTTAAAAACACATAAATTATCATATTCATCACGTGGCTCGATAATCATTGAATGTGCTATTCCCGCAGTGCAAACAACAGTTGAACTTTGACGTACGAAAATTGTTTTATTTGGATCAGGAGGTCCTGTAAATAATTAAATAAAGCTTTGCAATAAATTTTTTTATTGAAAATAATATAAAAAAATATATTATTACAGATAAATTATTACCAGAAAGAAAATTTTTTAAAAATGGACTACCATGAACATGACAAGAGCCAATTAAAACAGCAATTCTATATTGTCCAGCATGTCGTACTGTAAATTTAACAACAGCTGTATTTGCAGCCAATGGATTTGTACCACCTAAATCAATTGATGTTGCAACTCTTCTTGTTCCTTCTGATACATCGACAATTAAATTATCCTTATCACATATTGGATACGGTTGACCATTACGTTGATAAAACTAATTTTAAAAAAATAAAAAATAACAGCAACAACTTAATTGAAATTAAATTATTAAAATTAATAAAACATACTTTAACAGTAAATGTCATTGTTCCACCAACAACTTGTGGTTCTTTCCACTCAAAATGTACACGACAATTACTTGGAAGTAAATATTTTCCAGTAACATATTGTAATAATGAATGTTTTGCTTCTGGTGCAAGTGCTGGTTGTGTCATTGCTGCAAGTGTTACCAATCCAGCAACAGATACTGAAACTACCAGCATTCCACCTTAAACAACAATGAAAAAAAAAGGGACAATAATTTATACTAATTATATTATTTTAAAAAAATAATTACCCCATGTCCAGGCATCTTGATGTTGACTATTTTTAACAACTGAATTCCACAAATCAGCTTTTAATGTTTCAAGATCATCTTTTGATGTGGGTAAATTTTGTCTAGCTTCAATCCAACGTGGTAAATCTTTACCAAGTGCATTACGTGCTTCATTATCTTCTACCCAATAAACATCCTCAAGTGATAAAACATCCATTTGTATTAATCTAATAATTTACATTAATAAATTATTATTATTTGTATTCAGTTATATTTTGTTTTTAATTTATATTTTTTTGTCTTTTAATAACTAACTTTTGATAGTGTGATGTACTAAAGCCACTGTCAATCAACCACTGTCTAAGGACCAATCTTTGTTGTAATAATCTGGCAGCTCGTTGAAGGCGTTCCTCATCTTGAGGTGGTAATTCTGGCAGTGCTTCAACTTGTCCACAACTTACTAAACTTGATATTCCTTATTCAACAAAAAAACAATGCCATCATTAGCAAATTTTTTTTCTCGTGAGAATACAACGCTTTTTTTTCGTTTTATTTTTCATCATTCAAAGTGGATTTATTTACACTTAGTACATTCAGTTCAAAGTACAGTATAATACAAAGATAACACAAATTGAATTGTGCTTTTTGTTTATTTTTTTTTTAAATCTCAACACAAATCTTCTTCATTTTCGAGGTGTTTGACGCTTACGCCTTTTTTTTTTAGTAAATCGATTGATTAAATTTTTATGTTTTCAGTGAATAAATTGTTTATTTAATTTTTCAAATAAATATTATCAATAGTGTTTAACATAAATCGAGTTTAATCGAATTTATCATTAAAAAAGAAGAAAAAAAAGGATAAAAAAGTTAAGTATCGTTGAATTTAGTATTATATCAAGTTAATCATATTATAGTATTTCGATTAAACAGCTTAGTTGAATAATCGCATTATTGATTGTGCTTGAATTTTCCAGTAAATGTACCATAAATAGTTTTTTTTATCCTGATGTTTGAGATTAAAATTAAAAAGGTTTTATCAATTTTAATTTAGACTTTTTTGTTTCTATTTCAACTCGTGATTGGAGGATCATTTTTTTCATAAAATTTTCATCTAATCATTCAAGCGAACAGAAGATTATCTTAAAACTCTTTGGCACAATTCCAATATATATTTTTTTTTTTATTTGTGATTAAATTTATCAAACTGCACGAGAATTAGAGCTATAAAATTGCGACAATGCGTCGCGTTCTGAATAATAAATTTTATCAATAAATATTGACAAATAAAATTGAATAATAAAAAATAATATTTCGATTTTTAATAATAATTATCTCAACATTTAATGTACCGTCTATTAAAAAAATTAATAAATAAACATTTCAAGTTACGAATAAAAATATTTAAAAATAAATCCAAAGCTATATATATTGATTGTAAGAAAAAATACGACAAACAAATCAATGATAATTTATTTTTAAATAATAAAAACATGTAAGCATTTCGTCATTGTTCATGCATGGATATTAAAGTATTAATCGATTTAATGATATTTTGTGGGAGTATAATTTATGACAATGTCTCTATACACAAACTACAAGTTTGTTAAATGTGTTTCACTCTCCACATTACCACCAAGGCCTCAATCGATCCACTCAATTTTCATCCAACAATAATTCCTAACATACTAAAATTATAAACTAAAAATAGAATTATCAATTGTTATCAATTAATATCAATAATCTAAATTGAATCATTATTTTATTCGTTCAACATAAAGTCAATTCATTTTTTTTTTCTTCTAAAATTCCCAACTTTTAATTTCAATTTTCAAGCAAAATTTAATTTTTTAAATATCATAAAACAATTATTTAACCAACATTTATGCTTCATTGTATTAAAAATTATTTACATTAAATAAAACCTCTATTTACAAATTGAAAAAAATAAAAAGTTTAAAAACACAAACAAAATTGTCTGGTAAAAAAAATTACTTTTAATTAATTTATCATTTTTTTTTTTAATGACATTGAGAAACATTTTGTGAGACTATTTAAATTACTATTTTATATTCATTTTTGGATTTTTTATTTTTCACAATGTACTGCTTTCAAATGTTGTTTAAATTGCACAAACTCTGCCAACATTTATAAAAAAAAAAAAAAAAAAGTTTGATATAAATTTTAGCGAGTGCTTTTGTAACCTCGTTTTATTAAAGCTTCAATAAAACTCTAGTGAAGCGTACTTAAAAAAAATTTTTTTTTAATTATTATTATCATTTTATTGTTGTTATTTTATTTTTATTATTATTTTTTTTAAATGTTACTTTTATTGATTGTCAATTGACGTAGAAATCAAATTGATAACGAAGTTTTTTCGTTTACTTTGTTCGAATAAATAATGTTGGTTTTGTTTAATGAGAAAATTTAATTGACAAATTGGCTAACTGAACTTATTACTAAATAAAAATGCATCTAATATCTAATAATTTATTAGATATTAGATGCATTTTTAAAATTTATCTAAACTCACCAGAAGATGCACTTCCACTCGATCGTAATGACATACCAATTGATGATATTTCATCAACAAAAGTATCATTTTCACGATTATTATTTTTATCTGGCATTGCAATTTTATCATTCATTTATTTATTATATCTTTGATGTTTAAAAATTAATTATTATATCATTTACATTATCCAAAAATGCCTTAAGTTATTATCATAATATTTTAAAGATAAAAATAGTAATTTGACATTTGCATCGAGAAAATAATAATTATATTTACACGTTTGTTTTATTGATAATAAAAAAAATGATTGATAAATAATAAAAAAATTGATACTAAATTCATTTAACTATTTGAATTAACTCGATCAATTTTTTTTTATTAACAATTTAATTTTAAAACTGAATAGTACGTCTTTTTTTGAATTTTCATTTCGAAATTTATTTCTATTTGTTCGATAAATTTATAAAAGGGTATTTTTTTTTATTTTTTTATATTCTTACAGGTGTCAACATGAGGTAAATATTATTAGTCAAAATGTCGATACTTGTGTTGGGTATAAAAAATAAATAACTGGCATCAATATGATGTTCGAGTGACATAGTTACGAGTGGGATGAGTAGCCTCGAGCGTAAAAAATTCAGAATGAAATAATCAGTCTATAAAAAAAATATTAATAGATAAAAAAAGAAAAAAAAAAAAAAAAAAAAACCTTGTGACCTAGGTTGGACTCTTGACCTTTAAGTATCACCCATTTTTTTTTTTTCTCCACGAAATAATCTTAAATCAACATACTGTGCTTCGTGATGATAGAAATTAGGATAATATTTATATAGAATTATTATGTTATTGATTTTTTATTAATTAAAAAAGCACGTCAATTAAAAATATTTAATTAGGGGCGTTAAAATGATGAAATAAAAAGAGATCTTTGTGTCATAAATTATTATGATTCATAAAGTAATTAAAAATAATGGTGAATTATTTATAACATACTCGAGATGATAAAATAAAATATATAAATTTTTTTTTTGAGATAAAAATCATGGTGGGCAATAAAATTACTTCTTTATTTTTTTTTATTTTCTTGTCTTTTGCATTTTACAGCTTTGCCTTGTGGCTTTTTGATTGGCATACTACAAAAGATTAAGTTTTCATCATTTTATCTTTTTTTTTATTTGAAAAAAAAATTTTATCAATCCACCAGCTGTAACTTCTTGTCATTTTTAAGAAGAATCTCAATTAATTTATCGATAAAAATTTGTCTCGGCTTGAATTAATGCATTGAACTGATGAAAAAGTTTTATAAAGTTTTTAAATTCATTTGTATATAATAAAATTGTTAATTCAAAAAAAAAAAGAAAGAAGCTATCAAATTTATATAGAAAATTTTATATAAATCTAACAAGAAAAAAAGTACTAAAAAATTTAATATTTTCAACTTTAAATTTATCAATAAAATTAAAAACTTGTAATTTAAAAAAAAAAAATTAGCAAAAAGTTTTAATATAAAAATTATATTTTTATATGAAAAAATGTATACATAAAAAAAAAAAATTTTTAATTGTTAAATTGAATGAAAAATTAAATTAGAAAATTTAAAAGAAAAGTCCATTAAAAACCATTTTTTAAATTAAATAAATTATGATGAAAAAAGATAAAAAAAAGTTGACCAAATTAATTTAGAACAAGAAAATTAAAATGCTGTTTCAAAAAAAGGATAAATTCCGAGATAATTTAAATATTTTTTTCGTATATTTTCTTAAGTGTCAAGTGTTTGTGGATGATGAGATATTCTTTGTTCTATTTTCACTTATCATACAATTCACGTTGTTCGCACGGTTATGCTCGAACAATCTGACTGAATGTGCTTGCAATTTTCAATTTCATCGTGTCAAGTAAATGCACACACGATATATCCATTCCAATAAAATTTAAAATTCTAATATATATATTTTTCCATTGCTTACTATTAATATAAATTTTAAATGCAAATCCCGTTCACAAAAATTCAATGAATAAAAAATACCAAAAGAAAAAACTTTCAAGTATTTGAATTTATATTTATTTATTATTTATATTTAGTATATTTTGGTGTTTAAATAATTTTTTTTTTGCATTTAAAGTTTTAAGGAAAATATATATGTACAAAATGTTTAAGTGAAAAATCGATTTTTCAACACTACCAGTTTACAGACTTTGACAAGACTTTTTATTAAAAAAGAAATATCTCATCATCAGATAAATATGTTGCACAGCATTGTTTGAATAAATAAATTTACAATGAAAAAAAAAACTGTTAATTAAGAAAATAGTGATAAAAATGAATGTAAAAATTTAAGAGTTTATGTATTGTTCTTTAAAGCTTTAATTAAAAATAATAATCAAAAAAAAAATAATGAACAAGTGACCTAAATGATGGAAGAAAAAAAATGATTATTCTTTTTTATAAAATTTTTAATAACGGAATGACTAGTTTTGTATAAAATAATATTAAATTTAAATTATAAAAAATTCAATATCCGCAATGCAGAGAAAAATGTTTGAAGAAAATCCAAAAATAAATTAAGTGATGAAAATTAATTTGAAAAAAAATTATAAACAAATAGTTTTTGATGAAATATATTGTTAATTAAAAATTCATATTTATCAAACTATTATGATCAATAAATTTTAGATAAATTGAATTCAAAATTTACATCTTTTAACGTAAAAATAATTATTCTTTTCTACATTTATAAATTAATCAAATTAAATTACAATTCGCTTTATTTTTCTTTTGTCAAATTATTATTTTATCTTTTAAAATATTATTTCAAAAAATCATGAAGATGTATGTACCTTTTAATGAATAATTTTAAAATTTTATTTAATAACTTATCGTTAAAAAAATACTCTATAATTTTCTAAATATTTTTCATTAATTTTGGGTAATTTTTATTTGTACTAAATTTTTTAACTCCGATTTATAACAAGGCACTATTTATGTATTTAAAAAATTAATTAATTATCCTCATTATAACGAACAAGTAATTTTATTTAAAAATAAAAATTGATTCGAACTTTGTTAATTATTTTGTTTTATTTATTTATTTATAACAAGTATTTTTAATAAATAAATTGATTGATTTTATATTAATTTTATTAATTTAAAGCACATCTGGAAATGAATTTTCTCATTTGCATTGTTAAAATATTGGTAAAACGTGTTTGGCATAATCATCGTTATCAGATGTGCCAATTAAAATTGAACATCGTTTTGTGTTATCCACAAAAAAAAAAATAAATACTATAAATCACAGTGACATATTTCAGTTGAATTGTAAGAAAAAAAAGAAACTAATTATTCATAAATTAACAATCACAGCAACTAATTAAAACAATGCTTTTTTTCATATAATTTTTTCAATTTTAAAATGAAGCAACTGTAAGTAATTCATAAATAAATGTTTAAAGAATAAAAAAAAAAAAGTCTCTTTGTTATAAACAATATACAACGCGATTGTTAAATTATATTTTGAAAATAAATTTATTATTTTTCACAACGACCCGACAATGTGGAGTCACGCCAGTCGACTGCATACAACATGAGACCAACCCTTGCTCTTTTTCTCTTTCTCTTTTTATCAAATCCACCTACCCACCCACCCACCGAGCTAACATCTTTATAGTCATGGCATAAATGTACGCGAGAAATATTTACTCTCTTTTTAGCTGGATAATCATCACGATCATTACGAAAACCATCAATGAATATTTCAATTTTTTTCATTAAATTTTCTGTTATTTTTAATGAAAAAAGTTGATACTATTTTTGGATTGTTATTAGAAATATTTCTGTCAACATCATTAGCATTACAAACATCATTATCGTCAAGTCATGAAGGTCATTATCAACAAATCTCATCTCAAATTATTTTTTTTATCTCAACTTTTAATTAAAAATGAGATTTTATTTTTTTTTTTTTCAATGATTCTTCATGAGCATCATCATCGTCATCTAGATCTCAACCCAGTGTATTTTTAAACTTGACATTTTATTTATTTATAACACTAATTAAATAGCAGGAAATTATTTTAATTTAATAAATAAAAATTAGAAAATAAATCCAGCTTTTTTTTTTTTAAATTAAAATATAAAATTTCGTGATTGTTTTTGATAAAATTAAATTACCACTCGTACTAAATTTGAAAAAATAGTTGGTATTTAAATTCATGACTGTGTGTCATTATAAAGTATTTTTTTGTTATCATTTTCTTCGAAATCAAGTTTTGTTTTTTATTATTTTTGATAGCTATCATTCTATTGATTTTGTGGCATTTTTTAACCTTTTTTTAGGATGACCTAGCCAGTGGCTTTGTTTAACCAGCTATAATTTATTTTTAATAGTTATAATAATACATTTCTAGGTTTAGTAATAAATTGTTGAAAGCATGAAACATGTTATGCAATAGCACATAAACATTTATTAAACAATATCTAACAATTGCATCAATAAATTTTTCTAAATATTTTTGAATTACTTTTTATATTTTTCCTTCAACATAATAATTTTTTCCTTTCAAATATTTAAATACTACTTGTATGAATTTTTAAAATTTTAAATTCAGATAAAACGTAAATCATTTGCTTTATTTTAATTGAAAAAAAAATAATTATATTTAATAACAATAAAAAAATTGAAATAAATCTGCAAATATATTATTAAAAAAATCAATCGATAAATTCAAATTTTTTTATTTCAAATATAATTTTTTATGTTGATAATAAAAAACTTCAATTCAAGAAAAATATAATTATATTGAATAATAAAAAATTAAAATATTCATAAAATGTTAAAAAAATATAAAAAATTTAATTATTGAAAATTTAATAACAAATGGAATATTGTTAAAACCTTGAGAAATTATTTTTCCATTAATTCTGTAGTTATTTATCAAGTGGCTGTCAAATGGATATATTTTTTTTCTTCTCAACAAGATGATAAATTGATAAATTGAAAGATAAAAAAAATTGATTTTAATATTTATGCTAACATTGTAACAAACTTCCAATTAACTTGGCAATCAACAATGCAAATTGAAAATAAACTGATTTGAAACAAGGAAATAAATATCAATCATTCTATTGTAATTATTTTTTTCTGTCATTTATCTTGGAGTTAAATAAATTTTTTATTTTTCCAATAAAATCATCAACAAATTAGAATATTTCCTATTTAAATTTGCGCAAAAGCTTATTAAATAAAAAATAAAGTATAAAAAATTCCTATTCAATTTTTTGTTGAATAAATTTATTGCAAAATGATTTTGATGATTTAAAACGCTTCAAAATCATTGATGAGATTAAATTAAATTTGCTATGTTAATAGATAGTTAATAAACTTTGTTGTAATTTTAAAAAATGTTAATTTCTTTTGATAAAAATAATAACAAAAATGAGCTTTTCGAAAAGGTCATGTTAATTTTATCATACGAATTATAATTTACGAATAAATTTGTGGTTAATATGATTAATTTGTGTCAGTTTATTGGGGTTTATAAACTGTGATATAAATCTCGACAATATTATTGGCAAAATTCCAAAATAAAAATAAAATTCATTCAAATAATTTTTCTAAAATTATGTTTACAAATATTAATATGAATTTTCTTACCTTTTTGATGAAATAGAGGACGATGTTGAATTAAATCAATTTCAGCAAGCCATAAATCAGCTTCAGTTAAATCTCCATTATTTTCATTAACAGCAAGCATTAATAATTTTCCAAGACAAAGTACCATTGAAAGGGTTAAAAATACCCCTGACAGTACTGTCGACCATCTTGCCATTGCTTTTGACAATAACATCTGCGAAAAATGTTTAATTAATTAACGTTTAAGTCTTATTTTTTGTTGATATTTTAATGCTTTATTCAAGGTTAATTAAACTTGAAATGTTTGTAAACACATAACTCATATAATCTTCATGATAATTATGTTTTTTATTTATTTTTTTCAATTGTTATTTGACTTACCACATTTTTGGAATAGGAAGACTGTCTTATCACTTTGTTTGATTATGTATTTTCATCAATTAAAACATTATGAAAATTTATAAAAAATTAATAATTAAACAATGAAAATTAATAATTTACATTTTTCAATGATGTTAAGTGTCACCGGGATCGTAAAAAAATAAAAAAAACACGTCATTACCGGTCAATCAACATGAACTTTGATTTTGTTTATTGAAATTGTTGTTGTACTTTTTTACTTTTAATTAACTGATAATATTGACATAGGACACTTGTGAATGTTTAAATAGTAAACATGTCAAACTTGTTTATACAAAATCTGTCAATATATCTGTCAGTATATAGTGCTAGATAATTCGTGACAGAACTCTTTTTCTGTTGGATCACAAAGCGTCATCTGTCAGCAATTATACGAGTATGATTTCTGGAATAAAAAATGGAGTCAATTGATTTGTTATGAAATAAATAACATTTGAAATATTTATTTAGATAAAAAATGTTGATATATTCATTGAAAAAATATATTCATACTTACATACAGTCAAAAATAAAATGACTAAAACACTGTACTCTTTATTTACACACACTTGCACTAGTTCTTTATATAATAAACGTTTATTATTTAGCAGCCATTGTCAACACAAGGCGCTGATAAATCAAAAAATAATTTTCAATATAAAAACAATAATAATGCATTTTTAAATTCTTGAAATAAACAAGTAAAAAGGCATAAATAATTATTGTTTAATTAGCAGCGCTAATAAAAGCAGCAGGCTAATAAAAGAAATTTTAAATTAAAAAATTTAAACCATGTACTTATAAAAATACACAAAAGAAATTAAAAATGATAAACAAGTTAGACAAAAAAAAAAAAAATTACTTGCGCTCAAAGCTGCAGGCATATTGAATTTAATTTAAAAAAAGTATTTTTGAAAATAAATTTACAACTTTGTAATTTGTTATGGTAAAGTGCGTTTAACAAGAAATGATTTAACTCTAAATATCATAAATTATATATAATAAACTTGAAAAGTGATAAACCTGAAAAGGGATAAAGTAAACATCCTAATCTTTCCTAATTCAAAATGATTTGATCTCCCATATATGCCTGTAATACCTAAAACACATCCTATTCACCCCCATCTACTCTGTTTGAGATAGACAGGTTGATGTGCCCACCTTGATCAATCAACTAAAACCATTTAATCTGGTGTAAAAAATTTTATTATTTAAATGAATAAAAAAAAAAAAAAAAGTGATCAAGGTGAGCTGCAAGTCACAAAAATACATACAATATAAGTATTGGGGGATTATCGAGTAACTTTAGAGAACTATATCATGAATTCTTTAAAATTACAAGCTTGTTAACGCACTTTACTCAGAGGGATTGGTTAAAAATGTGACCAGAAGGCCTCTTACCTTGTGTAGAAGTTCTAGATGAAATTAGGCAAGAAGACAAGCCAATGTATAAATCTAGTTGACTCCATTGGTCTCCAGTCTCCTTGGAGGCAGGATTCTTTCAAGTGGATGTTCATCTTTCCAGGCTGGTCATCAAAATACTCCAACACCATGTACTCGTTAATGGTGATTCCATCAGCAGCAATCAGCACATCCAATTATCACAACACACAACACAATGATCATACTTTTCATCAAAATGTTTTTTTCAAAACAGTCTATAACAGTCTATTCACTATCACAAACACTAATTTTACAGCACTTTATATATTAATATGGTCTTTTTTCTTTGATCATATCAACTGAATACCACTTAAAAAAAACTAATTACTTTGAAGATTTTCTTCTAAATGGCTCGTTGATAGACCATTTATTAGTTAAACATTATAATAAATGTAATATTATTAAATAGTGAATACTATTGTTATGATTGAGAGTGTTTTTCACCAATTTCAAGTTGTTCACTGTTCACATTCATATCATTCTTTTGGACAGAGGCACAGAGTTCTTGGAGCTCTAAACATCAACAGCTTGTGCATCAACTTCTGCTTGCCAAAGGAACTTTTCGGTACACATTAATAAAGCATAACAACAAGTAAATATTTACCAACAACAACAACAATGAATAGTGCCTTAAAACGATCAATGATATCAATAGAACCAGCACCATGTCATGTTGTTGATTTTCATAAGTAAAAGCAGGATAAAGTTTGCTGATACAATCATCTCCCCAGCTTCACGAGGTGTTGCAATTCATTCAAATATAACATCTTGTGGTTTCGATTGATGTTCAAATCAAGTATAGTTGAAGAATGATTTTTCATTATCTGGGATTCCACATTGTTGAAGCGTATTATGTAGATGGTGTTGATGATTTTTTATCTTATTTTGTTGGTGGTTCATGTGTACTGGTATTTGATGATTGTCAGACCAACAAATAGTTTATAAACAATTTGATTTGATTGTAAAGAACTTGGTATTGTAAACTAGCTTTAACGACATACCAACTGACACATTCAACACTATCATCACATTTTTTTGTTTGATAATAGCTGACAAGACTTTTGTCACTTGTTATGCTATTTTACTACATGTAATTATTTTCTTGATATTGTTTATGTAGTATTCAAGTATTCATGGTCGTTCACATCCTTCTTTCCTTAATTATGTCATTATGATGTTACATGTATTGGCAATATTAATATTTGTGCCATGAATAATTTCAATGCAACTGTAACATTAATATATTGAGTTAATACTTTTATTTATAAAAATAGAATTAAAACAACTCACTGTACTTACAACTGATTGTGGCTTTGATTAAAAAGCACTTGAGTCTTTTGTTAAGCCCCATTTTAAATAATATTGTTTAATTTATTGCATAAGCACATCTGTGAATAATAAAAATATTAAATAAACATTATTTTATAAATAATTGTCAAATTGGAGTCATTATTATCTACAAACAATATGTAAATAAAAATGGAATAATTAAATGATTAAATAAATGATAATTGAACAAATAAATAATAAATAAATAAACAAAAATGAATAAATTGTTACAAAAGACTGACATGATAAACTGACAAAGACATTATACGATATTTCATATTTTTTAAATAATTATTGATAAAAAAAACTATTGTTATACAAAAACAATGCTACAACAATTCTATAGGAAATAATAAATATTCACCATTTTTTATAAATAAATTGATAATGTCTATGTTTTCATGTTTTTGTGAACAATAGGAACCGAACTTCAAACTTGATTTTTTTTCACAACAATTTATGCTAAAAACTATATAATTACGTTTGTTTATGCACTAAATGATAAATAATAATAAACAAACATGATATTTACATACCATTTGTTTATTATTTGACAAATTAGAATTTTTTTTTGT